>SAYR01013870.1:59094-93378 GCA_004382745.1 Argopecten irradians irradians
ATGTTTACTTATATATATAATAATATCGGCATATGTTGATTATTGTAGGAATATAGATCATTAGGATTAAAAAATTTATCTTCTTGAACAGACATATTATTTTGAGACTTTTAGTCGTGTACTAAAACTTTTAAAACTTTGTGTAAATATGAAATTATTTGATGTTGTAGTCATGGATTTGTTAGCCAAATTAGATATTTTTCTTAGAATAAGCATATTTACTCATAAATCTTTCTGCATTTTTATTAATTAAGAGCATCGGTGATGTCATCTTCGGAAGTAATGTCATTACATGCTCATTGCTATCGCTTTGATTATTTCTATTAAGAAATTATCTTGTTTTGCTAAAATCTGTAGGTCAATTTATTGAATTATTTATAATTATAATTTTAATATTGCTAATTTTCCCGTCGGCTCCTTTCACGCAAAGCGTATATTATGCACTCTACCGTAAAAAAATATTCCCCCATTTTATGAGTATTTCCCGAAAACAAAAGAATTGTTTATTTCAATATTGTAATCAATTTATTATTTAGAAAATAACTTTTATTCGAACTACTACAATGTAAATTATGATTTATTAATTTCGATTGTATGTTTTTAATTATGAAACATCATTACCAATAAACCTCTGAACCTTATTGATGGCTTGACTATTCTTACAGAACCAACTACAGTTATATAGACCAACTACAAAACAACAACAACAAATCACCAAAAACACTACATAAAAGTAGGATAATGTTGCATCTCTACATACCCTATAAAGGCCTGGGCCTGTTTGTTCTAAGAAGAATAGCTTAATCACATAATTAGTGAAATTTCCATTTTTCATTTACTAAAACATTTTAATTATATCTCACTAACTAAATCTTTGATAAGGTCCCGCAAAGCGGAGACCGCCATATTGTGTCTAAATCTATTGAGCTAAGTCTTTTTACATTACGCTGTGTAACATTAACTTTACAGGTTAATTATAATGGTTTATCTTTGTATTATAATAATATCGGCATATGTTGATTATTGTAGGAATATAGATCATTAGGATTTAAATAATTTATCTTCTTGAACAGACATATTATTTTGAGACTTTTAGTCGTGTACTAAAACTTTTAAAACTTGTTGTAAATATGAAATTATTTGATGTTGTAGTCATGGATTTGTTAGCCATAATTAGATTATTTTCTTTAGAATAAGCATATTTACTCATAAATCTTTCTGCATTTTATTATAATTAAGAGCATCGGTGATGTCATCTTCGGAAGTAATGTCATTACATGCTCATTGCTATCGCTTTGATTATTTCATATTAAGAAATTATCTTGTTTTGCTAAAATCTGTAGGTCAATTTATTGAATTATTTATAATTATAATTTTAATATTGCTAATTTTCCCGTCGGCTCCTTTCACGCAAAGCGTATATTATGCACTCTACCGTAAAATAAATATTCCCCCCATTTTATGAGTATTTCCCGAAAACAAAAGAATTGTTTATTCAATATTGTAATCAATTTATTATTTAGAAAATAACTTGTATTCGAACTACTACAATGTAAATTATGATTTATTAATTTCGATTGTATGTTTTTAATTATGAAACATCATTACCAATAAACCTCTGAACCTTATTGATGGCTTGACTATTCTTACAGAACCAACTACAGTTATATAGACCAACTACAAAACAACAACAACAAATCACCAAAAACACTACATAAAAGTAGGATAATGTTGCATCTCTACATACCCTATAAAGGCCTGGGCCTGTTTGTTCTAAAGAAGAATAGCTTAATCACATAATTAGTGAAATTTCCATTTTTCATTTACTAAAACATTTTAATTATATCTTCACTAACTAAATAAGTAAACAGATTCTTATAAAAATTGTAAAATTCGTATCACCATAAATTATTTTATCTTGATTTGAAAATTGTCTCTAAACTGTGATTAGCCTCATAATCGTTTGAACAACTGAGTCCTGGTCATACTTGCGTTATTGGCCTACTATAATGTATTAAAAATGAGCAGGTTGTAAAGCGTATAACAACCGACATTTTTTTGGTATAGACCTGGTCATACTTGCGTTGAAAGCGTACCATAAGCCTACCATAACGTACTGGGAAACTAACGTAACTAAGCCTATAGAAGTGTACATTAACATACTCGATCTAAGCGTATGGACTAGCGCACCCCTACCATTAATATGACCAACGATTTCACGTAGCGTGATTTAAAACCTTTTCCCTCTTTTATAAATTTACACCATATATTTTCTCCGTTTACAAAATCAAATGCATTTTTTATAATCGACGAAAAACAGTATAATCGTTTTCGTATTTTCTCAATATCATATCTCTCAGACATTGCAGGGCGAAAATGGCACGCTGGGTACACTTTATTACGGATGATAAGCTTATTATATCGTAGAATAACCTATATCAGCGTAGGGTACGCGTATTAAAGCGTAACACAGTGATTCAGAATCTACATTAGCGTACCTCGTAATACCTAAATTATAACACCACATGAGAGAGTATTCCATGTTATGATACATGTATCACAGTGTACCAAAACGTACTACCCCTCCCTCTCTCTCTCTCTCTCTCTCTCTCTCTCTCTCTCTCTCTCTCTCTCTTTCTTTGTATTTTTGAGTTTCATCAAGTAATTAAATATTATAATTTCCATAATAAAATATAATGGAACCCTCTCAAGTTCGATATACACCATAACATTTGATGTGTTTTTCTTCACACCAAGTATTCTTTTTAAGAAACTATTATGTACCTTTCAATGAATTATTTAACTAAAGATTTATCTCAATTCGCTAATTTTGTATAATCATTTAGTCTCAAATTCCCCATTGCAGATTTTAAGGAAAATTCCTTAAATTACGATTATTAAAGGGACAATTCAGTCAAAGAGAACATTGAAATTTTGTACATATATCAGAAAAAACAATTCTAATGGAAATTAGATCAGCCGGTTTTGTTGTGATATGCCAGAAAAGCCCATGGTGGTGAAATGCGTATGAAATGTTTTAACTCGATCGCTGTCCGCCATTATACATTGTGGTCGAATATCTTGTATGCCGAACCCTGTCCCTTGATCGTAGAGCAATGAAACTTTTGTCTAGAACTGCTCAAATCGCTCCGACAGTAGTGTGTTTACCTTACTTGGTGAATTGTCTTGCCTAAAACATCATTTTATCACCTCCTCAGCGGTTATGTAGTTCATTTGTTTGACGTGCGTGACTTTGGCTCTGGTATGGGTACAGCGTACATATTGTACCCTCTTAATCGTATTGATCAACGATTTGTAATTACAACGCTATCAGTTAAAATGCTAAGCAATGACGTGGAATTTGTCAATATGTTATGTAATATGTTCCATAAGAAATGTAGAACAATACATTTATGCCATATTTTGCTTCTTGGTTATGCAAAAGAACTAGCCTGAGTGAATTGTCCCTTTAACTTATATAATGCTTTCCTATGGGGTTAAGGAATGTTCGGGAACATAGATCCAGGTTTTAAAATTTTACTGTCTAAACATCATTAAGTCATCACAATAAAAGTTAACCATGGCCCAGTTTCACAACATTTCTTTTTACGTAGAAGATCTTAACTTAAAATCTTCATAAAAAAACATTAGAGACTTTAAGAATACTCCTTAAATTACGATTTTTTTCATTAACTTTTGGGGAATTTTAAGTTAAGGATTTCCTTATAGTTCGAAAATGTTCGTAAAACTGGACCAAATGTATCCAATAATTGTTTTTAAGTAAAACTTATTTAACTTATTATTTACAAATGACCTTACCTTATATCAAAACCAGGCCGGAAACACTACGTGGCCGTCTAACACAAGTATACTTCTATCTCTGTCAATACTTGTGATTTTACATTCCATATTACAATGTATGTAATACTATCAGTATATTATTTGTTTAGAGTGTTTATTATCTAATATTCGTGACATTACAATCAATCATCACTTCTATTTTTGTCCATAAAAATTTGATTTAAAATCTATATATAGCATATGACAGACTATTTTGTGATATTGTGAATGTTACACGATATATATTGTACTCTCTAACATATAACAATAATTGTTTACCCCCGAAACGACATAACGATGACAGACCAAGAACAAAATGTAATTCGAATAGTTACACCATCTGATGATATTGGTCAAAACAAAAAGTAAAAACAATCAATGACTGTTAAACAAGAAAAGTCAAGAAAATGCCTTACAATTACCACCAATGATGGTAAATCTTGTATTAGGATTACTCAAGAGGTTAGGATTGTTTGTCCTCCTTCCTGGATTGAAATATTAATGAATTCGTATATTTAACTCATTGATAAAGACTCAATATTATCAATATTTGACTATCACTCCGCCACACGGCAAAATCAGTTAAATGATGTTTCTCTGTTAACATAGGGAATTCTTCATCTGTTGGGTGTTGTAATCTCATCTTAAGTCATCGATACAAGTTTGCTTATCTAATTATTGTTTAAGGAATATTTTAGTTTTTGTTTCGGGAAGGTTATTTTCACAATGTCTTCATGTCAATATTTCTTAAACGATTGGACCTGGAATCCATCTGAACATTTTGTATGTGGAATGCAGATGACATTCGCCTGAAAGTCACCAGATATTGAGATCATAGGATGTTTTCTTGTGAAATTGGCCTCGTTTTCGCGAAATTTTCATTCAATTTCAGGCCAATAGCTCATTGCAGGTAAAGTTTAATTGAAGAAAAGTTTCCCTCTGTTGACATGTATCAAATTGATGCACCGATGGAGAGGGAACATCTCAACATTTTTTTGGTCGTAATAAAATGAAATAGCTTATAGATGGTAAATAGGAGTGTGTTTTTTTAGAATATGAGTCAAATACGACAATTCCTACTCACTCTTTTTGTATGCAACAAGCATAAACCTTTCTCCAAATGCATTATCATTTACTGTTTCAATTAAGCATCCCGTTTGTATTTCAAGATTCCCCTCCAACTAAATGTTTAGGGAATCCCCTAATCATTATCATCATCATCATTTCCATTATTAAAATCATTTGTCGTCATAATCAATCATAGTCATCTTCATTCATTCGTCATCATCATCATCAAAACAATCATCATCAGCAAACGATCATCATCAACATCGTCATTCATATCATTTTCATTATTATATTCAGCATCATCATCATCATTAAAAAAACTTAAACATATATTTGCATATATAACCAGTACATTAATGTTTGCTATTGCTGCGTAATAGGGGTCTAAAAAGACCTATTTAGGCGCCGAAGACAATAATAAGAGTTCGAAAAAGATATGTCGTTCTGGGAAGAGGAAAGTAAACATTCAAGTAGTTTCCTCGTCCCAGGTAGACGGATCCCGCAAATGAACAACAAAGAGTTGTAATAAATTTAACCTCACATTTATTAAATCATATATAAAATTAATACAAACATGATAAGTTAATGATTTTACAAACAATCGAGTACATCACTAACCTCACTGGTCGGGGCTTTCCCCAAGAATGTTTGGGGCTACGTCACCCCAATTCGGGGCACCTGATTGGGGCAGAGCTCGGGGCTCTCCTCGGGGCTACTCGGGGCAACCCCTAGCAGACGCACTAATAATATTTTATAACTTAATAATAAAAACGTTTCCGATATAAATTATCGGTTTTACTAACGTGCCTGGTGCCGTTGAATAATTAATAAACAATTAAATGAATAAATTTGGAGTTTCCAGTATGGTAAAATTACCTTGGATCTGGAGCTACGAAAATATATTAGCTTCACAGATGGATGGATGGAGGAAAACTCGCTGGAGCCTCGATACACACATGCGAATCGAGGATCCAGCCTAGCGACGGACCGACCAATGACGTAACGCGACATAAAAGCTGACGGAGACAATAACCAATGAGGGCCTACGTATCTATATATATATATATTGTATTACAAATGATAAACAAAGATGTCAGCGCCCAGGAGAGGACGTATTAAATTATTACTGACAGCATTACAGGACACATAGATGTAAATATGTGTTAACGACTATTACGATGATAAGACAAAGTTATCTCAGGTATATTATTCTACTAAATAGAGCCAAGAGTTATTAATAATACATTTAAACGGCAATCGTAACTGACACAGCTGATTGCAATAATCTTACCTAGATAACGCAGATACATATTTTCGTAACACTGCCCTCCTCCTAGTCAATATTTGGTCTCTAAATAAAAACGATAAATTACAACAATGGAGAAAATATGCCCTAACATTTACATTTAAAATGACAACATGTTAGATGTATATCAGATAAGTTTATATGGTAAAACTCCTAATTACATTACAATGCCTTTCAAACACAAAAGTACATTAAATGCTTGAAAATTGACAGAGAATATAAATGCAAGCTATGCATATAGCTTATTTTATGCAGCGACACATGCCATTATTATTGATAATTAAAGTTAGTATTTTTCTGTTTTAAGCCATATATACATATGTGCACCCTTTATGTGGCCTCTTATAGTTACCCTGTGTAGAGCCCAAATATAAGGCGCTCTCTCATTGGCTGTTATATTAATACTGATTGTTGATTGGTTGTTATATTAAGCTTCATCTCTGCAAAAAAATTTCACAGGCGCCATCATTTTTACCTCATTTTACGATTAATTTTTACAATTTCGGAAAGTTTTAAACCCACCCTACTTCCCTCCCTGGCGTAATTCTGACGAATCCCCACGATAGGGAAAATATTTTGTAATAATTTGTATCTTTATTGTTCTCTATTTGAAAAGAGAACAGCTATGTTTATTGGAATGGTCATTTTTCGAGTCTCCAGTTACAATGTATGTGTTAATTGAATATGGAGTACTAATTATTATGATGTTATGACCACTCCATTATTTTGTATGTGTTAATTGATAACTTTCATGTGATTTTTACACATATAACATGGTTTAGTTTTAATAAACCGTCATCTTATATAAGATGTTATCATCTTTATAAGATGGCCATTTTCAATTCACACAGTTGTGTCGAGTTTTATGTGGAGCATGCATAAATAGTATTATATCAACAATATAATTATGAATGTCAAATAATGATGGACATAAAGAAATTGAAGTTGAGAAATTATTACTTTGACCACTTCAATTCTCAAACAACAATAACATTGGCATACATTTCAAATATGATTGAGTATCAATAATTGATTCTTTAGATATTATTTAGCAACAATAAAACAATAAGTAACAATGACAACTATATTATTAACTGAATATCAATGACAATAATACACTGTATATATGATCTGTCTATTCCTGATAGTAATAACAATATAGAACAATGCCTATATATATGAAAAACATGGAAAATAAATTATTTATTTAGTAACAGGTGTTGTAAGTTGATTAGAATAATTAAGTACTTTACAATGTGGTTTAAACCTGTTCCATACACTATAAGATCCCCCGACCATCCCAGATATTACTGCCTAACTCCTAACTCTGAAATTCCCAAAAATATGGACAACATGTACCTATTGTATCTAATGTAACATTTCTAGCTTCTCCCTGATCCTAACCCCCCAAGTTGTACAATCTATAAAATTCTGATTATATCTCTAATTCTACTAACTCCTTTACTGTATCAGGGAGAAGTACTGGCCTGATGTTGCCTCCATACCGTAAAAAATTCAAAATGGTCCTTAAATGTAAGGGGTCCCTATCAACGAAATAATTGGTAATACATGGTAACAGCACATCGGTAAAAAAACATCCGCTTACCACAATCAGGGTCGCCCTGGAGGTGCTGAATTTAGTACCACCTATATCTAATATAACACGGCCATCATCACTACTGACATCAATGGTCTTGAATGTTGTTGCCTCACACGGTCTAGGGCTCTCTGGCACTGATACATACTGCGATACCGCCTCGGTGTCCCCATTAACAAGGAAGGCTAGTTCGTCTGGAAGGTCCTCAAGGATGTCCTGGAGGTCATCATGTCTGGCCCGCTTTGCTGATGGTGCACCCTGGGTGGGTCCTCTAGACGGCTGATGTGGTAGCAGTACCTCACTCACTCTCTCCACCAGAGAAGGTATCCTCTTCCTGAATTCATCCAGTCGTCTCCGTCCCTTGTTTCCCCGTCTGGCGGCAATATAGAATTAAATTACTTGGCTTAACACCATTACGGCAACCCTCATGGCTTGCATTGGGTCTATTGAAGGTGCGCTGGCACACAGGACACATGTAGCCGAGCATGGAATGTTGCTCTAAAAGATGTCGCCTGGCATGGTCCATCTTCGTAAACATCTTTAATGGGCACAATGTGCATTTGAGTTTCATCTGGAAGATTATGAAGATGAACTTAATATTCCTTAAGACATAGGAATATTCTTACATTGTAAGGAGTACATACTTTTTATTCATGTACTTTATTTAAATGGATATAATTTCCATATTATAGCTTTCGACAAATTCAAGTTTTGTCAATTATCATTATAATGCAACAACATATTAGTATCTGTACCACAAGTACAATATTGTGTTAACAATTCAGCATATAATTTGCTTGAGAATTGATACTTTGTCACTTAACTGTGAATTTCCTTCACATAATATTTCAAATCAAATTAATTTGAACTTCAATAGCATGTTTTCACCACCTGTTTAAGGTAATTGTAATTATATTGAGTTATGATTACTGTTTTATAACGACATGTTTATTCATACAAAACTTCAAACAGAACCAAGAACATGAACATTTTTCAACTCAACATTTTTTTTATTTCAACCAGTGTTTTGCTGTGTTACCTTGGTAGGGTTTTAAATGATCATGATGGACTACCTTAGGCTTTGACCGAGGTGTCTCTTGAATACGGTATATGACATCATTTAGAACTTCAGTCACGCCATATGGTCCATGCCATACATTTTGTAATTTCTGGCATTTACCTACATGCCTAGCTGGATTATATAACCAGACTAAGTCACCTCTACCATGTGTAGATTGTTTACTTTTACTGTCATACTGTTTCTTCATTCTGGTGTGGGACAAATTCAAGTTTTGTCTAGCCACTTCATGTACTTTTAGTAAGTGATTTAACAGATTCCTAGTGTACTCTGATGTATGATTTGTATAATTCTCTTTCATAGGACTGCCATAACACAGATCTACTGGAAGAGTTATCTCCCTTCCCAGCATCAGTGTACAAGGACTAAATCCTGTGGCTTCATGCTCAGAGGATCTGTATGCCATCATCAGCATAGGAATATACTCATCCCAATCGGTTTGATTATTTGAAACACAGTTTCTTAGCATGTTTTCAATTGTTTGATTGGCTCTTTCTATCATTCCGTCAGATTGGGAACGATAAGCTGTAGTTCTAGTCTTATCAATACCCATAATCTTACACATTTCCTTAAATAAATGTGACTCAAAATTAGTTCCCCTATTTGTGTGGAGTTGCATTAACACTCCAAATACACTAAATACTCTCTACAAGCTTTTTAGCTATTGTATGAGCTTCTTCATTGGGAACTGGGAAAGCATCAACCCACTTGGTGAAATAATCACCTACAACAAGAAGGTATTTGTTACCCTTCTTACTGCGGGGTAGTGGACCTAATATATCCACAGCTATCCTTTCCATCGGTGCACCAGCACCATATTTCTGCAAGGTGGCATGTGGCACTTTGCCTCGCCTTTTCTCTGCAGCACAAGAGTCGCACATTCGACACCATAAGGTGACATCTCTACGTAAACAACACCAGAAAAATCTCTGTCTTACTTTAGACACAGTTTTCTTAATTCCTAAATGGCCACCTGTACAACTGTCATGCAGTTGTTTAAGTACAAAAGGTCTGTGTTTTATTGGTAAAACCACTTGCCAAATACATGATTTACCATCATCTGTTTCCCATTTCCTGTACAAATTTTTTATCTCTAAGATGAAGGAAATCCCATCTTGACCAGTAAAATTTCACTGCCTCACTGTATGAGTATATAGAGGACCATGGTGGTCTTTCATTTTCCTTTTTCCATTGATACAAAATACTTATATCTGGGTCACTCAGTTGTGATTCTCGCAGATCTTCAGGACAACTTCCTGTAGTATCAGTGATCATGCTCTGTGTAGTTAGTTTTGATGAACCAGGGGTTTGGTCATCTTTTATGTCTACTTTTTGAAGCTTAGAGCTTTGCCTAGTACAAGCATGTACATCACACAGATCATTATGACATGGATCTATGTCATGCGTGGAATATAGTAACATATCTGGAGGTATGTGAAGTGAATCAGGACAACTTCCGGTGCAACATAAATTTGGTTCTTGCGATATAACATCGCCCGAATTCTGCTGACTTATCTGTCTCTCTAGGATGAGTATCACTGCTTATAGAACCCTCAAAGTCAGAGGTTACAAATTCTACTAGACTAGGATCAATCATGCTATCATGAGAGGTCAACATAGTAAGTATATTTGGTGAACTTTCACCTACATGAACCTTATTTTCATTACTTTCCAACTCTACCTCCTTAATAGGAGTATCTGACTGTGACACTTCAACAGTATTACTTTTCTGTGTTTGAGTTGTCTCCTCTGTTTGTAATTGTTCTTTGGTTTCTGTACGAATACAATGTCCACAGTGTTTGCCATGACATGGTCTCCTAGATAATGCATCGGCATTAGAATGTGATCGACCAGCTCGATGTTCTGTGCTAAAGTCATAGGTTGCAAGAACCTCAAACCATCGAGCGATCTGACCCTCAGGGTTCTTAAAATTTAACAACCATCTCAAGGCACCATGATCACTGCGTACGAGAAATTGTCTACCATATAAGTAATGGTGAAAATGTTTAATTGAGGCTACAACAGCCAACAATTCTCTTCTAGTAACACAGTATTTCTTTTCAGGCTTAGAGAATGTTTTACTAAAGTAACTTATTACTTTTTCAGTATCACCCTGAACTTGAGACAGGACTGCGCCCATGCCTTCATTGCTTGCATCGGTATCAACTATGAAAGAACCTTCAGCTGTTGGGTAACCTAGTATAGGAGCAGTTGTTAAAGCAGTTTTAAGTGTTTCGAATGCTTTCTGACATGACTCTGTCCATGTAAATGGACAACCTTTCTCTGTTTGCTTGTGTAATGGTTTAGCTATGTCTGCAAAGTTTCGTACAAAGCGCCTATAATGGGAGCATATACCCAAGAAACTTCTGACATCCTTTACATTTTTAGGTACTGGCCACTCTTTTACTGCGGCCACTTTCTTAGGATCTGTAGAAATACCATTTCTACTAACATTGTGGCCTAGGAAGTCTACATCCTCTTGAAATAGTGTACATTTCTTAGGACTCAATTTGAGGCCGGCTTCATGAAATCTAGTAAAAACTTAATCTAGTCTTTCTAGTTGTTCCTCAAATGACTTTGCGAAAACAATTATGTCGTCCAGGTATACTAGACATGTTTTCCATGATAACCCACTTAATACACGTTCCATTAAACGTTCAAAAGTGGCTGGGGCGTTACAAAGTCCAAAACTCATGACATTAACTGCCAGAAACCACTACCCTGTATAGAAAAATGCTGTTTTTGGTTTATCTTTTTCAGCCATTTTCACCTGCCAGTAACCACTTTTCAAATCAAGTGTACTGAACCACTGTGAACCCGAGAGGGCATCAAGTGTATCGTCGATTCTCGGAAGAGCATGAGAATCTTTAATGGTTATGTCATTCAATTTTCTGTAATCTACACAGATTCTAATACTGTTATCCTTTTTACGGACTAAAACAGTGGGAGAGCACCAAGGACCAGAACAAGGTTCAATGATGTTTCTCTCAGCCATATCTTTTATTTCATCCTCGGCCTCTTTCATTTTTGCAAGAGGACCCCTTCTTGGCCTCTGTTTAATAGGAGGAACATTTCCTGTATTGATAGTATGCTCTACAAGACTAGTACAGCCAATGTCAGTTGATGACTTGGAAAATGAATGTTGATGTTTTTCTAACAACAATTTAAGTTTCTCTGTTTGTTCAATATCTAAATTTTCACTGCTTTTATTGAACAAATTTACCAAATGGTCTGGTAATTTCTTATCACTCTTTTGATTACTTTTGGTCTCACTAATAGTGATGTTTCTAACATTTTCAGGTTCAAAAACCATATCTTCATCTATTGGTTCGCTGACTGCAGCTACAGTGTGTTTATGGATAATTCGAGGTTTTTCGGATAAATTAATTACCCGTATAGGTACAAGTCCTTTACAAGGATCTACTAAGGCCTTTGTCACAAGCAACCCACTTTTCTCATTGAAGGAAGGAGCTGTCTCCAACACACAATTCTTTCCCTTGGACAAGGTATCAGGTCTACCTTGAACAATCATCTCAGACTCAGGAGGTACTGTCACCTGCTGGTCTATTGCTATTCTACAACATGTAGGAACGTTCAAATCTGATATTTGAAAGCATTGTACCTTATGACCATTGATTGACAAGCAATTCTTGCTTAACAATACATCACCTTTGTGTTTCTCCATAAATCTACACCCAAAATGACATCATTTCTAATATCTGCTAATAACACAGAATGTTGCATTTTATGGTTTCCTATTTCTATCAACAGGTCTGCCTTTCCATAAAATGGAGAAGACTCACCAGTAGCAGTTACAAGGGTTGAATTTACTTTTGTCACTTCTATTTCAGAAATATTAGATATTTTCTTGAAAACCTCTGTTTTCATAATTGTGACATTCGAACCTGTGTCCACAAGCATGGGAACAGGATATGACTGCATAGATCCAGTCACAAATAAACCCTTGTCAACACTACTGACCATCACTACTGTAGGACCTTCGTTAAAGTTTGCTGTTGTGTGGTCCACCACTTCAGCAGAATTTAGTTTCCCGAATTGGATTGCTGATTTTTGTGGTGGTTATTGTACTTGTTACCAGAGTTATTGTGGTTATTGTTACCACTATTGCGGTTCCAGTTATGACGCTGCTGCTTACCATTGTGATTTGTGTACTGTTTTTGTTTGTTTTGATTATTTTGAGAACTAGATTTAGTAGTCTTGACCAAATCTTTAATATGTTTGGTAAGAGACTTGAGTTCATTTTTCAAACTATCTACCTCAGAGGAGTTAGATGGTGTTTTAGAGCTTACCTCATTATTCTCGCCTGATGTTTTGCTCGACAGTCTCAGTTGCTCTTACATCTACAGAACGAGTTTAACGTCCCCTATAATTGTCAGCGAGACGATAAGTTTCAAGACGTACAGCCAAAGTTTCAGCTTCATTAATAGACCTAGGACAAGCTTCCCTCAATCTTATTCTAATGTCTGAATCATTGATTGCATCAATGAAATGATCTAATGACAAAACCTCAATGACAGATGGTGGTGCCAATGGATATGCTTGCCTTGTAAGTTTCTTTATAGATTGAGCTAAATCTGGGATTGTCTCATTCTTTCCTTTTGTTCTGTTTTGTAATTGTGCTCTAAACACCTCTGCCTTATTGACAGAGCCATAACGACTGTTGAGTGCGCGCATTAAGCAATCATAGTCCCGTTGCTGAGCTGGAGATAACTCGCTAAGCAAAGCACGAGCAGCACCTTTCAGACTACCTGCTAGATAGAGTGACTTAACTGAATAACTCCAGTTATTTATTTCAGATAGTATTTGAAATTGTGTGAGATAATCTTCAAGATCATCACTACCATCATAGGATTGTGGTTTTAGTTGTACGCTTTTCACAGTTGTGTTTTGTCTACCTGTTGTATGATTAGTATGCGAACCAAAATTTACTTTAGGTTCATAATTCTGTGCTCGGGCACAATGTGGTGAGCTATTTAACGTATCATGTGTACGGTACCGGTTTGTATTTTGATCAACACCATGATCAACAACAAAACTACTGTTTGACTCAGAAAAATTGAACTGTGGTGAGTGCCGATGAGACTGATGAGCAAGACTTTGCGTATTCAAATCACTGTTATCATAGAAAACAGAAGTATGCTTTCTTCGGATATTGTTCATATCCTTTTCAAATTCAGATGGAGACATCAGTTTGGTAACTACGATCAATATGCAAAGAATCTGCCTCATCAACAGTCTCATAGAACTCTTCAATGTGTAAATTTGGGAAACTTACAGTCCCGGAATCATCCATCGTTATAATGGATCACAGTGTAATAAAGGTAAAAAAAATAACACAAGAATTTAAACAACAAAACAAGTTGTTTTTATATGTAAACACACGTGTAAACACACATGTAAACAAACATGTAAACAAACATGTAAACAAGTATTATAACACCTAGCACTAGGCTTCGTTCTGAGTATAATCACGTAAGTGTAAATAAATATGTAGGTAAATTAGCGGGATCCCACCGCTGCCACCAATTGCTGAGTAATAGGGGTCTAAAAAGACCTATTGAGGCGCCGCAGACAATAATAAGAGTTCGAATAAGATATGTCGTTCTGGGAGGAGGAAAGTAAACATTCGGTTTGTAAACAAAGTAGTTTCCTCGTCCCAGGTAGACGGATCCCGCAAATGAACAACAAAGAGTTGTAATAAATTTAACCTCACATTTATTAAATCATATATAAAATTAATACAAATATGATAAGTTAATGATTTTACAAACAATCGAGTACATCACTAACCTCACTGGCCGGGGCTTTCCCCAAGAATGTTTGGGGCTACGTCACCCCAATTCGGGGCACCTATAACTTAATAATAAAAGCGTTTCCGATATAAATCATCGGTTTTACTAACGTGCCTGGTGCCGTTGAATAATAAATAAACAATTAAATGAATAAATTTGGAGTTTCCATAATGGTAAAATTACCTTGGATCTGGAGCTACGAAAATACCAGCTTCACACATGGATGGATGGAGGAAAACTCGCTGGAGCATCGATACATACATGCGCATCGAGGATCCAGCCTAGCGACGGACCGACCAATGACGTAACGCGACATAAAAGCTGACGGAGACAATAACCAATGAGGGCCTACGTATCTCTATATATATATATTGTATTACAAATGATAAACAAAGATGTCAGCGCCAAGGAGAGGACGTATTAAATTACTACTGACAGCATTACAGGACACATATATGTAAATATGTGTTAACGACTATTACGATGATAAGATAAAGTTATCTCAGGTATATTATTCTACTAAATAGAGCCAAAGATTTATTAATAATACATTTAAACGGCAATCGTAACTGACACAGCTGATTGCAATAATCTGACCTAGATAACGCAGATACATATTTTCGTAACACTGTTATGATCGAGTCACTTAGGGAATGCCGCTAGTAAACACGTGCTTACAGGATTTAAAGAGAGCGTCCCGGTATCACTTCGCTCCATTCACTTCTTTTTCCGTTCATCAATTAGATTTAAGGATTTACTTGAATCCATTTTTCATGTTAAAGAGCTATAACTCAACTAACAGAAAAGAACTATATGGTTTATTCAAAACACAATCAGATATTTTTTGTTCAGCTTTATACTCAGATAATTTAATTAAGTTTCGGTTTAATCATAGTATACTCGGATATTTGTGTTAAGTTTCGGTTATTCAGAGTAAACTCAGATATTTGTGTGAAGTTTCGGTTTATTTAGAGTATTCTCATATATTTGTCTTAAGTTTCAGTTTATTCAGAGTAAACTCAGATATTTGTGTGAAGTTTCGGTTTATTTAGAGTATTCTCATATATTTGTGTTAAGTTTCAGTTTATTCAGAGTATACTGAGATATTTGTGTTAAGTGTCGGTTTATTCAGAGTAAACTCAAATATTTGTGTTAAGTGTCGGTTTATTCAGAGTATACTGAGATATTTGTGTTAAGTGTCGGTTTATTCAGAGTATACTGAGATATTTGTGTTAAGCTTTGGTTTATTTAGAGTATTCTCATATATTTGTGTTAAGTTTCAGTTTATTCAGAGTATACTGAGATATTGCGTTAAGTTTCGATATATTTGGAGTACACTTAGACATTCATAATACACTTAGTTATTCAGAGTACAGTCAGTATCTGGTTAACTCTGCTGACAATGCCGAAGACTGTTTTAATGTCTTTATAACTGTGCATATGAGCTGACAGAACACTGGCCAAATTATAGTATACTTGACTTTATCGTTTTCCTAATCTAACGTGAAATGATAAGAGGTTACCCACCTGCCTATAGACATTCTAGAGGTATTCCGGGTTCATGTACAAATATTCGCTCTCTTCCGCGCGAAAAGCTTGGTTTATATACAAGTGTAAAATGTACATGTAACACATAGATGTTTCGTTATAGTATGTAGACTAAGTGGATACCAATGAACACATTTAACTTAATTAAGATATCGGTGTCTTGAGAATTTTGAAAAAAAATACTTTTGAAATTCGAGGCATTGTTTTTCTTAGGAGTGCTGATTTATAGTTCGACGAACAAGTTTTTTTAAAGTAATGAGAAATTCCGAAGTTTCAATATATATAAAGTCTTCGAGATAATAAATGTTCGGATGTTTAGAGATTCGAGCTATTGAAACATCGGGATTGAAGGGGCATTTGGGGAGTGGATGGAGCTCGAAGGGGTATATATTGTAACATTTGTTTGAACAAGCTAGACTTTAAACTGATCGTTATTTAAAAGTACAAAAATTATTGTATTTTGTGATGTACAAGTGATATGTCCAGGTTACTTGTAATTTCAACCATTTTACGTCATTATTATCCATACTAACAATATTCTGAATAAAATTGCTAGGAGAGGAATTAATACAAGAGATCCCAAAGGTATCTTGGCGCCAACCAAACAATGTCTGACAACGGATAAGAGGGATCTATTCTCTGATTTTCAAACTTTGACTTCATACTGCATATGCAATTTGAGACAGATCTCTTCAGTACTTTCTGAGAAACAGCGATAACAAACTTCAACTATCAAAATCCAAGATGGCGGTCTATTGGTCATTTTGTTAACAGAGTGGTCCTAAAAATGCAATTTTCACAACTAGGGCCCTAGGGGAACCTACATGTGAAATTTGAGAACGATCTTCTAAGTTATTTCTGAGAAATTTCAACTATCAAAATCAAAATCAAAACTATCTTGATGGCTGCCTGACAGCCATATTGTTGACCGATCGGTTCCAAAATGTAATATGCGCAACTGAATATATAGGGCTCTTGGGGAACCTACATATGAAATTTGAGAACGATCCCTTCAGTACTTTCTGAAATCGGCATGACACATAGGTCTAGGGACCAAGTGAACCATGCTTGTAAAATTTGAGAACTATCCGTGGAGTACTTCTCAGGCAGTAACAACCATTGTTGACGACGGACCACGGACGAAAGGCGATTTGAATAAACTTGTATCTTGTTTTCCAATCCTACCTTTTATATATTTGTTTGTGTATGTATATTTGTGTTTAATTGAATAAAATTAATTCGCAATGTGAAAAATGTTCAAATACCAAATGTTTACCATACCTTTATGATGTGGCAATACATTATTATGGACATTATTCTATTCGCCCCTGTGAGGAAGGCTATAGGTTCTGTCCCCTGGCCGAGACACACCAAAGTCTATAAAAGTGGTAGTGGGACGACTGGTTCGCCCGTTGTCAGTATAATGTGACCGGGTGGGATGTGTTGCTTGGTGTCTTCGGCGGCATGCTAGAGTGATATAGCACTATAAAAAGGACAACAGTTCCACTATACAAGAAGACACAACATGAATATACCACAGCCTCCCAAAAAAGGCACCTCGCACAACATACACGCAACACGCTGCATACATGGAAGGCCGTCCTTACATGACCATAGCTGTAAATAGGACGTTAATTAATCAAACAAACAAACAAACAAACTATTTGTAGTGAAGCAACGTCGTGCGCGGCCTGCTTATGGATGGGTGATCGTTCCGTTGGGTACAGTCCCGGCCTTAGCACGTTACATTTATTTCGTGGCAGTGGTGGGATTCGAACTCACGCCTCTGAAGAGGATGGTGATATTGAAATTGAAAAATGCATTTATAGAACGTCTTTTGGGTGCATTTACATATATTTTCTAATCTGTAAGATATACTACGATGGCGGAATGTAAACGAAATGTAATTACTACCTACCTATATTCAGAGTTGTTTCGGTTCGGCCATCGTCGGAAACCCAATAGTCACCGCTTTAGGTTTGTTTACTATGTACTGTTGTTTTTTTTTTTTTTTTTTTTTTTTTTTTTTTTTTTTTTTGTACATTAAGAAAAAACTTTCCTTCAAGATCATTTCAGCAAGTACATTTTAAAATAATTTTAGTTGATAACAGGTGCTGACCTTTGCCCAGTAAAGGAATTCAGAGCTCGCGTGGCCGTAATATGCTTTATTTCAGTATTACGGATGGAAGGAAGCAGGATAACAGGTATATTTTATATATTTCTGAAAACTGATATTTGCAGTAATGCAATTAAATAAATTACATTTATGATTCTTAAGTAAAAGAAAGAAGCGATTTTTGAAAAGAAACTTTTTCATAATTACTTCAAAACTATTATGATTACTGGCTTGCAAAATTGTAAATAATAGCAATCGTTTGTGATTTATGAGGCATAGAAAGTTAACAACTTACCTGTTACCATTTTTCCTTTGTCCCGATATCTTGATACTGGACTAAAGCATGTTGTGGCCACTCGACCCTCTACTGATAACTAGGGAAATGTCAACACCTTTTATCAAATGCAAATATTTTTTAATGCACTTGTTGACAGTGACCTTGAGGGAACATGAATATGCTTTTTTGTATTCTTAATTTGGTTATTCTTTAAAATACAAACTAAGAGTTTCTGATAGCATTTGTTTGCACCTAATTAAATTGACTACACTGAAGGTACAAAAAACATTTTCTCATTTTAAGGGTAAAGGGAAACACAAGTAGTTACTCATGTACAAAAACAAGTAAGTAGGCGTATGTTTGTCCATTCCGCTATCGGCCATCGTCGTATACATATATTCACTTTGGTGTCTTCTTTTTATAGAAATCTTACCTTAAAGCATCTTGTTTATGGACTTTGCTAACCAAGGGTATTCAATACTATACATGATGTAATTCGATTTTGCCAGGCCTTACATTACAATACATGTTTATGTGTGTATTTGCATATACAGTACACCATATGATGATTTTATTGGAAAATAACAAAATAAAAATAGTAATATTTCTTATTATATTATATCTCGTACCCCGTGTATATAATCCCGCGTAAAAAAATTTATACAAGCATTATTTTTGCAACTTCATAATGATGTTGCACACCTTTCTCATCTTGATAAACGCCAATCTTTCTATTCTGTCAGCATGAAGAACCTTCCTTCAATCAAAAGAGTTCGGAATTAAGACAGTGTAAATTCTTGTGTGTAATCCATATTCGTTGAAAATGAGTCGCTGATATCTCCTTCTTTACCGCGTTAACAGCACGAGTGTGCATGCGCAGCTTCGAATGCTACCACGTTACATTTGGAGATGTATTTATTTGTGGGTTCAAAATAAATCAAATTCAATTATATATATTTTAATTACTTACAGCTCTGTGAGAGCTTAGCGTTAAACAACTTTCAAACACGTGGTGCGACACTGCTAATCTAACAATGAATGTTTTATTTATAGTTATTTCTAGATATAGTAACACGGGAATCCCCTCCTCACTATATAACCGGTGTGTTATCATTTCTCCAATCTTGGGGTAGATATGTTATAGTCTGCTTCATATAACCCACACCTGGGATATGAATGACCCTATATTTGCAAATTACTAGCAAAAGGCTACAAAAATAATGTTATCTAGAAGACGTTTGTATTACTTCTTTGACCCTTATCAATATTAAAATGTATATTTATACTGTAAAAGTACAGGTAAAAATCTACCTGTAAATAGGCACTCTTCCAGAACAGACTATAATTGGTATGCCATTGTTCTCCAGTGTTTGTATACTTTCTTTGATCCTCACAAAGTAGGTGAAAGGAGAACAAACCATATACCATTTTCATGACTCTTCTACATCGGGTGGTTGGCTTTAAATACCAGCAGTCTTTAGTCGTTATTGTTATATTTGCTATCCGTTCGTTATTTCAATATCAAAGTCACAACGGTTGTATCTCGATGTTTTATATTAACACAACAATCTTCATAATACAATGTGTACATGTTTATTCGCCCAGATCAAAAGAACATAACTATATTTACAATGCACAGGATACAGGGCCTGGGCCCAGTTTCACGAACATTCCTAAAATTTAAGGAATAAGTTAACTTAAAATTTCATATGAATCATTACAGATTTTAAGGAAAGCTAGTTAACTTAAGATGTTTTCCTGAACTGTTATAATGCTTTTCTATGGGGGAGATTACACGTTAAGGAATCCCTAAAGGAATGTTCATGAAACTGGGTCCTGGAAAATCGATTGCTATGTTACAAAATATGTAATTTACAAACGAAAATACGTAATTACTGTGAAACATTAAACCTTGAAAAACATCAATACCAAATAGCCTAAACCGATTTTTTGTTCACTTTTTCATAAAAAGACAACATATGTATATCATTTTAGTTTATGCACATTATTATTTATATATGTGTGTCTGTTTGTTTGCAAAGAGTTCAATTATATTTTGCTAAAGACGCTAATGCGCATATCCCAATCAACAACATGAACATTCTTCAATTAACAAAATCCACGATGGTTACCTGTCTTTTATCTTGTTGACGGATCGATCTAAACAAAACACTAATCATGTTTCATAGCAAGAATCGTTCATATGAAATCTGAGACAGATCCCAGCTGTAAATATTGACAAACTTTCACCAATATCCAAGATTACTGCCTGTCGGTTGATCAGTCCAAAATTTCATATGCGCACCTACATGTAGGTTTAATCTAAAATGAGGTTTCCCAAAAGGTGACTTTTGTTTATCATGTTTATCAAACTCAAGTTAGTTAATTTTCAAATTTTGAAGAAACACGAGCTTTAGCGTTTGTCTTTACGAAAACACTTTAAGGAAAGCATTGTTTTGTTTCTGTGTAACATTTAGGTATATTTATCTGCTTACAATCAACCTCTGATACAGTTCCAACGTTGTATTATCCATGTTTATAACAAGACATGTGAGATGTGATATAAGATAATGATACTATGCATTACGCTATACTGTAAACGCACATATTTAGCGAATTCATATTTTAGCACTGATGTGGAAAAAAATGTTACTCATGATTTATTATCATCTTGGTCTAAGATAGGTTAATGTCACGGCAATAGCTAGACTGAAGCAACAAACACAGCTTGCATTTGGTCCAAAACCAGAACAGTATACATGAATTCAAAATTTGAGAGTTAGTGTATGGCCAGATCAAGTGACAATTGATATCGACATCTTCTGGTGTTTTATGAAAATATATGAATGCAGTCAATATATCGATGGCTAACGGTATTTGTACAATCGTTTCTCTCGGCAATCATTAAATAGTGCTATATCTATAAGAGTGTCTATTTAAGAGTTCATCGGACGATATGGATAGTAAATCAGCAAAGTTTGTACACATGTACATTATTACGGTTGGTCACTACCAGTCTTTTCCCAAGTATAGATATTGCTCTGGGGTTGTCGATCCCATCCTTTACTGTCAGAAGTTCTCTGATTCGAGTTCCACACGCAGATATCTGTACCACGTTCTTTGACCTTTGTCCACAAATGTACAGATTCCCGTCACGGTCGACGTCTATTCCCATCCCACCGTCGACTACTCCGACCTTCATGGCACAGGTTTGTCCACTGCTAGAGAGTTGTATTACAACGGCATCTTTTGACGTGAAAATACTTGCATATGTGAGGTTTCTGGTCGGGCAAGAGACGAGGTGGTAGCAATCGTTTGGTAAACAGTGAATCTTTTCAGCCTTCCCATCCATTCCAACTATGTAAATATATTTTGGTGTACTCACCATGAATTTATTATCTATTAAAGATATGCCATAACACCTATGTGGTGTTTTAATGACAGTCGATAGGGCCAGAGTTGATTGATGTACATTCACGACATGTATACCAGTTTGTTTGAAAGATACAGCAACGGCTATTGTTCTATCATCCACTAAACACAAATCTCGGGAATATCCATCAATTTTCAGAACATCCAAACACTCTCCATAGGGTGAGAATAACTTCAGACAATCGTGTTGATAGTCACTTATCACAATATTTTTGTTCTGCATCAAAACAACTCCTTCACCAGCACATTCACTTTTATCAGTCGGAACCGTTATGTTCAATGTCTTTACTTTCGTGACGCGATTATTAGAAAGCGTGGTATGATTACTTATACGGTCAACGCCGTCAGGAAGGCTGGAAGGTTGTTCCTCCACAAGGATTCGTCCGAGGGACAGCGGGCTGGATTGGTCGATTGTGGCGAGGTTTGTGTCGATATCATGTTTTATAGTGACCGACTTAGAGGAGGAAACATTGACAATCAGATCATTATACGCCCCGATCTCTGTCTGACCGCGATGGAACAGTTGTATCATCTCGATGTGGTCTACTCTTTGAGCTGCTGTCCGAGACGCGTCCTTTGTGTCCTGAATGGCAGCCATCAATCTACTACACTTTTGTCTGGATATATCAACCTTAGCTTTCTCGGCTTTATACTTTGATGTAAGATCTTGCGTTAACTCGTCTTGCTTTCGGTCGAGAAAAGCGTTAATGTTTTGTCGCAGATCGGTAATACGGCTTAAATCGTTTTCTTGACATTGTTGCATGGCATCATCCTTATCATCAAACGACTTCTTCATTAGTTTCATATTATTGAAAGCCTGTCCAAGGGCATTTTCTACGTCATCAAAATGCGATCTGTTCTGCTGCTTTTCAAAATACTCTGTAACAGTCTTTACCGTGTCACATTGTCGGTGTTCTGAGATGATACATGTACTACATCCGATGAATTTATGATCTTCGCAGTACCAGTCCATCTTCTCGTTGTGCGTTGAACATGTATGAACAGGTTTGTTTTGTAACACTTCATAATTTCCATCTGTGATAGAAACAATATCACAATTTTCATGGACGAGATCATGGACGTTCTCTTTACAAACCTCACAAAACAACATGCTAGTTGTTCTGCAAAAGAACTTTGCTGTAGTCGACATGTACCTTTTTTTCTTGCATGGACCACAATACGATGAAGTATCCGTCTTCTTCGTGAGGGTTGCAAAATCCTGAACGAGGTTGTTGGTCGGAAACTGCCGTGCCCAAGTCTCCTTACTCTCAGAGGGATCGACTGGTGATGTGATCTTCCTACATACGGGACAGGGAAAGGAGGTAGCGGCCGCCATTTCACCTGATAAGTCTGTGACGATGTAAGTACCGAGACAGTCTTCACAGAAGGAATGTAAACAGGGAAGAGACTTCGGCTGATGCATCTGCTCCAGACAAATAGGGCAGTCGAGTAGACGACAGGGCGGAACAGAAGTGTCGCCATTGCTGTATTCCTGTAAAAGCCCACCTTCCGCCATCTTTTTTCTGACTTTTCAAAAATCTGAAAAATTGAAGTATGGTGTCTCATTAATATTTTCCCTCGTACATGTGTCTCATTTACATGTACATTGTTTATCAATCAAAATTCAACAACATCATGTTGATTTTAATCTACATAATTCTGGGATATCTTTTGTTCTAAAAATTGCGTATTTTCTTTTTCCTTGTCATTATCCACATATTTGATCAAGTATTTCTATATTGTACAATGTGTTGTAGTCCTTGTGTCACAGCTATCTTTCATAAATTTATGAATTTGAAAAGAAAGTATAGCAAATATATGGAAAGTAATTAGACGATGCCATAACCTCTTTCACAGAAATTTATTATATGTGGTAACTGGATATGACGTATTATCTGAACAACTATGCAGACAAAAATATCATTTTTTTATAAAATGTATTAAAACACCACTTATAACTTAAAGATGTTCCACCGCCGACAGAGCATAAATGATATTCATCATTTGAACAATAATTGGTGTTTAATCGTGTATATATTTATGTCTAGTTAACAAAAAAATAATATAAAATAATTTATTTTGCCTTTGGTGCATGCGTAATCAGTACTTTATTCCATATAGGATATAGTGCAACGGAATTTTTTCGGGATTTTTTCACATTTTTAACTTGAAGTAAAATGTGAAGCTCAAACTTTTCAAAGGTGGTTATAGTATAAAATAAGTAACTTTTGTAACTTAAGAAAAATACTCAATCGTCTGCTCTTGTTTTTTTGAAAAAAATACCATTTGTCAGCGGTGGAGCATCTTTAAGAAATAATCATGATTGTGCATCACCGAGTTGTCTCCTAGTGCTACTTGAAAAATCGTTTCTTCAAGTGAAATTACTTTGAAATTTATTTCAACATCGTTTGTATGGAATTTCACTAGTTTTTTTACATCACGGGTTCGAGGAATGTAACTGCAACTCTAGCTAGCTGACCTATTGTATGTAGACATGGTTTGTACATGGAAGATGCCCAAACAAAATATTTGTATTTATGGAACTGTATGCGTTAAAGTGTAGTTTTAACCGAAATGTCCAAATAAATTTTGTTTCTAGGAGTATGTGCATTGTATATTACAAACTTGTCCAAGTATACTGACAGTATATAACCGTATTTTGTATATTACACGGAAAACTTGTCAGGTTAATTAAACAGCATGGAGAATATTATATTTGATTTCAAAAAAGCGGGGGGGAGCAAAACAAAATCAGATATAAACACAACAATATATGTTGATTATAATGTGTGAAAGGGTATGTAGATGATTAATGAGTAAGTTGAATGTGATGACAAAAGTTGAATGAGTGAGCTCCTGTGAGAGGCTATGTTCAGATAGGGCTTACCATAGAGAAACCGGCCCCGGCAGCTCTCCAAAATTATGTGGGTGTTTGTTTATTATTAATATAGACTTTATTTCATTCATCCATACACAATTCATATTATACAATTTGCGAATCAGACACGTGAATTGGATTCGGAAATGAGTTTTATGATATAAGACCTATATTAATCCGTTTCCATTTATTGTTAATTATTACAATTTATACTGTTAAAATTCAAAAGATATATAGTGAAGCAAGTAAAATGTGATCAATATACAATTCATAAAAAGTTTGGTTACTAAATCTGGGTCACATGTACTCGCTGACACTACCATGGTTAGTAATTTAAATAGGATTTACTTCCCTTTACTTATGGTAATACCGTTGTTTCGCAGAACATAGATCTACTTTCGCTTTCGATTTGTAAAGTACACAGCCGAGATTAAGACCTTCATAACAGCATATAACATTTGATATTACAATAGATACAGAGGTTTATCATCACACGTTCAATATTATGTATATAGAAAGTCGGTCTATCGTCAGACAATCAAACTGTAATAATCAGAATAGGACAACTTCAATGTACGCCTCTTACAGTGTTATTTTCGACGCCTTCCGGGTTGTCCTATTTCAATATTTGAAAATTGTTCTTACATGTCATGTTGCCTACCTTAGTCTTCCGAATTATCTTTATATTTATCCTTATTATTGATAGTATGTCAGTATCTGACAATCTTTTGATAACAACTTACCGATAATATCGAAGTACGATGACTAGGTGTATTCACCTCGTTGCTAGTGTATACACCTTATAAGAGAGGGTCCAGGAAACGGAGAGAGAACATCCGGAAAATTATTTTAATATGATACAAAGAGAGATACCGGTATTTTCACCTAACGGATCCGGATTTGCCACACTTTTCCTACAGAGTTAACCAGTAGCCCTATATTCTGTCACACATTTCATGACCTGCAAACGCATGTGATCAAATTTCAGGGGCGTAGCTGGGTTTGTATACTTATTTTAGGCACTTGTGACAAAGACCGCGGATACACTGATTCACTTGACAGTGAACTTAAAGATCCTCCACCACTGACAAATGGTATTTTTACTTACTTTACACCATTACCAAGTTTGAGCTTCCTATTTTACTTCCAATCAAGGTAAAGATAGTAGAAAATAATTAATTGCGTCCTGAAAAAAAATCTATGCCCATATGCCCTATATGAAATGAAGTACTGATTGCGCATGTACACAATGTACCAAATGCAAAATATTTTTATGTGTATTCTTGTTCTTATTAGACACATATATACACGATTAAACAAATAAAATGGTTTGTAAACTGTACACGGTGAGCCAGTGGAATCGTTATACAAATTAAGGACACTTCCTACTTCATATCTGAAGTCTTTATTTGTATTATTTGTATTAATTCAACAGGCACAACATTTTCTCCGGATGACTGGATCAAATAAACATCTCGTTTGTACAGCGTATGTCTCTATCTAGGGAAGTCCCGCCCTCGTTTTGTTCAGGAATACAAGTCTCTTCAATAAAATTTCTCGAAAATCGATGCAGGTCACAAAGAAATACACTGTAGAAGATATTAACTTGCATTGTTTTCCAATAAACTAATGGATCAATATGTCAGAGTTATCTCACTTCCAACATAGCCAACAAATTGCGTGTACGTGATGGTGTGAACCTTCATTCATCATCTTCATTCATCATCATCATATCACCACCATCGCCAGCTTCATCAACATTATCAAAATCATTATCATCTTCAACATCGTCATTCACATCATCTTCATTATTTTATTCAACATCACCATCAACATCATCAACATCATCATCATCATTATCATCATCATCATTATCATCATCAACATCGTCATTCATATCATTTACATTATCGTATTCAACATCATCAACACCATCATCAACATCGACATCATCATCAACATCATCATCATCATCATCATCGCCATCGTCATATTCATCAACATCATCATCATTAACATCGTCATTTCATATCATCTTCATTATTATATTCAACATCATCACAAAATCATCATCATCATCATCATCTTCTTCATCATCATCATCAAAACAACTTAAACACAGATATGTATTTATAACCAGTACATTAATGTTCCGCCATTATGATAATGAAGTCACTTAGAGCGCCTGTAAACACGTCTATTGTTTTATCTTTGTGCATTATTTAAAGGATTTAGAGGGAGCGACCCAGTATCACCTGACTCCATTCACTTCTTTTTCCGTTCATCTACTATATTTAAGGATTAACTTCAATGCATTTACACAACTATCTGAAAGTACTCTATGGTTGATTTAGAATATACTCGGATATTTGTGTTAAGTTTCGGTTTATTGAGAATATAATAGGATATTTGTGTTAAGTTTTGGTTTTTTAGAGTATACTCAGATATTTGTGTTTCGTTTTGATTGATTTAGAATATACTCGGATATTTGTGTCTCGTTTTGATAGATTAGAATATACTCGGATATTTGTTTTAAGTGTTGGTTTATTTAGAATATACTCGGATATTTCTGTTAAGCTTTGGTTTATTTAGAGCAAACTCAGATATTTCTGTTAAGTTTTGATGATATAGAGAATACTCAGATATTTGTGTTAAGTTTCGGTTTTTTCAGAGCACACTCAGATATTTGTTTTTATTTGGTGGCAGCGATGGGATTCGAGTTCACGCCTCTGAAGAGTCTGGTGATATTGAAAGTGAAAAATACAATGACAGAACTGCTGGGTATGTTTACATAAATTTTCTAAACTGTAATATAAACTTCTATGGCGGAATGTAAACAAAATGTAATAACTACATACCTATATTCAGCGATGATTCAGTTCGGCCATCGTCGGAAACCCACGAGTCACCGCTTTTGTACACTAAGAAAAAACTTAAGTTACATGTACATATTTACTTTCCTTCAAGGTCATTTCAGCAAGTACATTTTAAAATACCTGCAATTGATAACAGGTGCCGACCTTTGCCAAGTATGCATTGGCCGCGTGGCCGTAATATGCTTTATTTCAGTATTACGGATGGAAGAAAGCAGGGTAACAGGTAAAAGTTGTAATTTTCTATACGATACATGATGTAATTCGGTTTTTCAAGATCCGGGCCAACACGTCACATGTATATGTGTATATTTGTACATTAAGTACACCATGATGATTTTATTGAAAAATAACAAATAATATTCATTAGTAATATTTCTTATTATAATAATCCCGCAAAGAAAATTGCACTTGTCGAGTGATAGTTGTGTAACTTCATAATGATGTTGAACACCTTTCTCATCTTGATAAGCGCCATCTTTCATTCTGTCACCATAGAACGGTCCTCCAGTCATAAGAGTTCGGAATTGAGACAGTTGTAATAATGATTTAATCCACACTTTCGTTGAAAATGAGGCTGCTATCTCCTTCAATACCGCGTTAACAGCACGATGTGCATGCGCAGCTCCGAATGCTAACACGTTACATATGGGGATGTATTATTTGTGGGCTAAAAATAAAATCAAAGGCATTTATATATATTTTAATTACTTATACTTCGCATTGCTTGGAACATTTTTATCATCACAAAGTTTATAACTTAAGGCATTGAGGAAAAGTACATTTTTCGTATTCCTTTTCGTCGAGAAGGGAAATTTAGCGAAAAGTATGCGGGATCATTTTTAATTATTTAATATATTATGAGAGCTTAGCGTTAAACGGCGACACGGCTAATCTAACAATGAATGCTTATTTATAGTTATTTCTAGATATAGTAACACGGGAATCCCCTCGTCCATATATAACCGGTGTGTTATCCTTTCTCCAATCTTGGGGTAGATATGTTATAGTCTGCTTCATATAACCCACACCTGGGATATGAATGACTCTATATTTGCACATTTCTAGCAAAGGCTACAAATAGTGTTTATCTAGAAGACGTTTGTATTACTTCTTGGACCCTTATCAATATCAAATGTATATCTATACTGTAAAAGTACAGGTAAAAATCTACCTGTAAATAGGCACTATTCCAGAACAGACTATAATTGGTATGTCATTGTTCTCCAGTGTTTGTGTACTTTCTTTGATCCTCACAAAGTAGGGTAAGGAGAACAAACCATATACCCTATTTTTGACTCCTCTACATCGGTTGGTTGGTTTTAAATACCAGCAGCCTTTAGTCGTTATTGTTATATTTGCTATCCGTTCGTTATTTCAATATTAAAAGTCACAACGGTTGTATCTCTTGTTTTATATTAACACAACAAACTTCATAGTTTTAATGTTTACATGTTTATTCGCCATATCATAAGAACATAACTATATTTACAATGCACAGGATACAGGGCCTGGGCCCAGTTTCACGAACATTCCTAAAATTTAAGGAATAAGTTAACTTAAATTTCATATGAATCATTACAGATTTTAAGGAAAGCTAGTTAACTTAAGATGTTTTCCTGAACTGTTAAATGCTTTTCTATGGGGGAGAATTACACGTTAAGGAATCCCTAAAGGAATGTTTAAATAACTGGGTCCTGGAAAATCGATTGCTATGTTACAAAATATGTAATTTACAAACGAAAATACGTAATTACTGTGAAACATTAAACCTGAAAACATCAATACCAAATAGCTAACCGATTTTTTGTTCACTTTTTCATAAAAAGACAACATATGTATATTCATTTTAGTTTATGCACATTATTATTTAATATGTGTACTGTTTGTTTGCAAAGAAGTTCAATTATATTTTGCTAAAGACCGCTAATGCGCATATCCCAATCAACAACATGAACATTCTTCAATTAACAAAATCCACGATGGTTACCTGTCTTTTATCTTGTTGACGGATCGATCTAAACAAAACACTAATCATGTTTCATAGCAAGAATCGTTCATATGAAATCTGAGACAGATCCCAGCTGTAAATATTGACAAACTTTCACCAATATCCAAGATTTACTGCCTGTCGGTTGATCAGTCCAAAATTTCATATGCGCAACCTACATGCAGGTTTAATCTAAAATGAGGTTTCCCAAAAGTGACTTTGTTTATCATGTTTATCAAACTCAAAGTTAGTTAATTTTCAAATTTTGAAGAAAACACGAGCTTTAGCGTTTGTCTTTACGAAAACACTTTAAGGAAAGCATTGTTTTGTTTCTGTGTAAACATTTAGGTATATTTATCTGCTTACAATCAACCTCTGATACAGCTCCACGTTGTATTTATCCATGTTTATAAACAAGACATGTGAGATGTGATATAAGATAAATGATAACTATGCATTACGCTATACTGTAAACGCACATATTTAGCGATTTTCATATTTTAGCACTGATGTGGAAAAAAATGTTACTCATGATTTATTACATCTGGGCTAAGATAGGTTAATGTCACGGCAATAGCTAGACTGGAAGCAACAAACACAGCTTGCATTTGGTCCAAACCAGAAACAGTATACATGAATTCAAAATTTGAGAGTTTAGTGTATGGCCAGATCAAGTGACAATTGATATCGACAATCTTCTGGTGTTTTATGAAAAATATATGAATGCAGTCAATATATCGATGGCTAACGGTATTTGTAACAATCGTTTCTCTCGGCAATCATTAAATAGTGCATATCTATAAGAGTGTCTATTTAAGAGTTCATCGACGATATGGATAGTAAATCAGCAAAGTTTGTACACATGTACATTATTACGGTTGGTCACTACCAGTCTTTCCCAAGTATAGATATTGCTCTGGGGTTGTCGATCCCATCCTTTACTGTCAGAAGTTCTCTGATTCGAGTTCCACACGCAGATATCTGTACCACGTTCTTTGACCTTTGTCCACAAATGACAGATTCCCGTCACGGTCGACGTCTATTCCCATCCCAACCGTCGACTACTCCGACCTTCATGGCACAGGTTTGTCCACTGCTAGAGAGTTGTATTACAACGGCATCTTTTGACGTGAAAAATACTTGCCATATGTGAGGTTTCTGGTCGGGCAAGAGACGAGGTGGTAGCAATCGTTTGGTAAACAGTGAATCTTTTCAGCCTTCCCATCCATTCCAACTATGTAATATATTTTGGTGTACTCACCATGAATTTATTATCTATTAAAGAATATGCCATAACACCTATGTGGTGTTAATGACAGGTCGATAGGGCAGAGTTTGATTGATGTACATTCACGAACATGTATACCAGTTTGTTTAAAGATACAGGCAACGGCTATTGTTCTATCATCCACTAAACAACAAATCTCGGGAATATCCATCAATTTTCAGAAACAATCCAAACACTCTCCATAGGGTAAGAATAACTTCAGACAACGTGTTGATAGTCACTTATCACAAATATTTTTGTTCTGCATCAAAACAACTCCTTCACCAGCAACATTCACTTTAATCAGTCGGAACCGTTTATGTTCAATGTCTTTACTTTTCGTGACTGCGATTATTAGAAAGCGTGGTATGAATTACTTATACGGTCAACGACGTCAGGAAGGCTGGAAGGTTGTTCTCTCACAAAGGATTCGTCCGAGGGACAGCGGGCTGATTGGTCGATTGTGGCGAGGTTTGCGTCGAATATCATTTTTTATAGTGACCGACTTAAGAGGAGGAAATATTGACAATCAGATCATTATACGGCCCGCGATCTCTGTCTGACCGCGATGGAACAGTTGTATCATCTCGATGTGATCACTGTTTGCGCTGCTGTCCGTGACGCGTCCTTTGTGTTCTGAATGGCAGCCATTAAATCTACTACACTTTTGTCTGGATATATCAACCTTAGCTTCTCGGCTTTATACTTTGATGTAAGATCCTGCGTTAAATCGTCTTGCTTTGGTCGAGAAAAGCGTTCAGTTTTTTGTCGCAAGATCGGTAATACTGCTAAATCGTTTTCTTGACAATTTGTGGCATGGCGTCACCCTTATCACAAAAGATTTCTTCATAAGTTTCATATTATTGAAAGCCTGACCCAGAGCATTTGCTACGTCATCCAAATGCGAACTGTTCTGCTGCTTTTCCAAAATACTCTGTGACAGTCTTTATTACCGTGTCACACTGTCGATGTTCTGAGATGATACATGCACTGCATCCGAATAAAATTTATGATCTTCCGCAGTACCAGGTCCATCCTCTGGTTGTTTGTTTGAACATGTATGAACAGGTTGGTTTTGTATACTTCATAATTTCCATCTGTGATAGAACCAATATCACAATTTTCATGGACGAGATCATAGAAGTTTCTTTACAAACCTCACAAAAACAGCATGCTAGTTGTTCGGCAAAAGAACTTCGCGAGTCAACATGTTTTCTTTCTCTTGCAAGGCCACAATACGAATGAAGTATCCGTCTTCTTCGTGAACGTTGCAAAATCCTGAACGAGGTTGTTGGTCGGAAATTGCCGTGCCCAAGTCTCCTTACTCTCAGAGGGATCGACTGGTGATGTGAATCTTCCTACATACGGGACAGGGGAAGGAGGTCGCGACCGCCATCTCACCTGATAAGTCTGTGACGATGTAGGTACCGAAACCAGTCCTCACAGAAGGAATGCAAAAACAAGGGAGAGACTTCGGCTGATGCATCTGCTTCCAGACAGAATGGGCAGTCGAGCAGACGACAAGGCGGAACGGAAGTGTTCGGCTATTGCTGTATTCCTGTAAAAGCCCACCTTCCGCCATCTTTTTTCTGACTAATTCAAAAAATCTGAAAAAATTGAAGTTTAGTGTCTCAGAGATATTTTTCCCTTGTACATTTGTTCACTCTCAATTTTTTATTAAAATTTAACAATCATGTTGATTTTATCTACATTAATTCAAGTTAATGGTAATATTCAATTCGGAATATCTTTTGTTCTAAAAATTGTTCTTTCAATGTCATTATTTCATATATTTAAACAAGTATGTCTATATTGTAAAATGTAGTGTAGTCCTTGTGTAATAAGCTATCTTTCATGAATTCATCAATTTGAAAAGAAAGTATAGTAAAGATTGGAAAGTAATTAGAAACTGCCACAACTTCTTTCACATCTGAAATTTATTATATGTGGGAAGTTGGATATGACGTATTATCTGAACAACACGAGACAAAAAAACACATATAACTAAGAAATAATCATGATTGTGTATTCACCAGTTGTCCGTCTAGTGCTAATGAAAAATCGTTTCTTCCTAGTCAGTGAAAACTTTTAAAATGCATTATTATCGATTGTATGGAAATTTCCTTAGTTTTGTTTAATCGAGGATTGGCCAGGAGATTTAACTTGTTACTGAAGCCAACTGGCCTACATGAAAAAGATGCCCAAACAAAAGATTAGTATTAAATTGGAACGGTGTGCGTTAAAGTTTAAGTTTAACCGACATGTTCGATTAATTTGTTTCTAAGAGCTATGTGCATGAAATTTTACCAAATCGTTCCAAGTATAACTAACAGCTATATATACGTACTTTGTATAATTGTCAAGTATCAGTAACAGCATGGAAATTTATCTTGAAAAATTATTTAAACACGTAATATATCTTGAGTATAGATGTGTGAAAGGGTATGTAGAGTGATAAGTAAGTTGAAGTGATGACAAAGGTTGATAGACAGGGCCTCTGTGTGAAGGCTATGTTCTGAAAAAAATAGGGTTGACCCCCGGGAAATGCCTGGCAGCTCTCCAAATTATGTGTATTTTTTAATTATCAATAATAAACTTGAAATTTCATTCAGCCATAACTATTTTAGATTAACACGTGAATTTGGATTCGGAAAACGACGTCTTATATAGACTTAATATTTTAATGCGCTTTTCATCTACTGTTCAATTATTGATACGCGTTGAAATTTCGAAATGCTATAATACATTGAAGCCAGTAAAATGTGTACGCTACATTTTTCATAAAATCATATCCTAAATCAATTCATAAAAAGTTTGGCTATACTCAAGTCTGGGTCACAGGTACATCGTTTTATACTTCAACCTCATTGCATATAATAGATAACTTCCTTTACTTATGATTACGTGTCTTTCCAAATAGATTATATATTCGTAGTATGTGAGGTATAAATACATAGTGAGGATTTAGTGACCTTCAGGTCTATTAACAAAATTCGAGTATAATAGATACAGAGGTTTATTATCATCATTTATTATATTGACTATATAAGAAAGCTGAGGTAATACATTCAGACCAATCAGTAACAGGACATATACGTCTTTACAGTGTATTCTCGACGTCTCCGAGTTTCCTATTGCAACAAGTGACAATTGTTTCACGGACATGTCATGTATGCCTACCTTTAGTCTTCCGAAGATCTT
>SAYR01013870.1:93403-104431 GCA_004382745.1 Argopecten irradians irradians
TGTGACGTCCGATTATTGACAAGCGTGCTATGATTACTGTACTAAAACGCGTCACCGCCATCAGGAAGGCCAGAAGGTTGTTTCCTCCACAAGAGATTCGTCCGAGGGACCAGCGGGTGGAATTGCGCATTGATGGCGAGGTTTGTGTCGATATCATTTCTTATAGTGACCGACCTTAGAGGAGGAACATTTGACAATCATATCATTATACGCCCGATCTCTGTCTGACCGCGATGGAACAGTTGTATCATCTCGATTGTGGTCTACTCTTTGAGCTGCTGTCCGAGACGCGTCCTTTGTGTCCTGAATGGCAGCCATCAATCTACTACACGTTGTGTCTGGATATATCAACTTAGCTTTCTCGGCTTTATTACTTTGATGTAAGATCTTGCGTTAACTCGTCTTGCTTTCGGTCGAGAAAAGGCGTTAATTTTTTTGTTCGCAGATCGGTAATACGCTTAAATCGTTTTTCGACATTGTTTGCATCAATCCTTATTCAACAACGACTTCTTCATTAGTTTCATATTATTGAAAGCCTGTCCAAGGGCATTTTTCTACGTCAATCAAAATGCGATCTGTTCTGCTGCTTTTCAAAATACTCTGTAACAGTCTTTTACCGTGTACATTGTCCGCGTGTTTTCTGAAGATGATACATGTACACATCCCGATGAATTTAATGTAATCTTCGCCTATACCAGTCCATCTTCTCGTTGTGCGTTGAACATGTTCATGAACAGGTTGTGTTGTAACACTTCATAAATTTCCATCTGTGATAGAAACAATCATCACAATTTTCATGGACGAGATCTATGGACGTTCCTCTTTACAAACCTCACAAAACAACATGTAGTTGTTCTGCAAAAGAAGTTTGCTGTAGTCGACATGTACCTTTTTTTTCTTGCATGGACCGCACAATACGATGAAGTATCCGTCTTTCGTGAGGTTTGCAAAATCCTGAACGAGGTGTGTTGGTCGGAAACTGCCGTGCCCAAGTCTCTACTTACTCTCAGAGGGATCGACACTCAGGTGATGTGGTCATTAGCTACAATACGGGACAGGTAAAGGAGTCGTAGCGGCCCCGCACGCTCACCTGATCAACGTCCATGTCGATTAGTACCAGAGACAGTCCTTCACGAATGTATAATTGGCCGCCTCTACACCGTAGCACAGTGTCGCTATTTTCACCCAGACAAGAATGATTAAGCACAGAGAGACATACATAGTCTATCTAGAATGATCGCCACAACACTACGGCAGTCGCGTACACGCCACTGCATATGTCTCGCTCGAACGAAGTGTCGCACATTGCTGTATTCCTGTTAAAAGGCCTCACCTTCCGCACACGTCCTTTACATATGCCACTATCAAAAATTACAATTGATATAATGGTGTCTCATTATATTTTCCCTGTTACAGTGTTTCCATTTAACAGTTACATTGTTTATCAATCAAAATTCAACAAACATCATGTTGATTTTAATCTACATAATTCTGGGATATCTTTTTGTTCTAAAAATTGCGTATTTTCTTTTTCTTGTCATTATCACACATATTTGATCAAGTAATTTCTATATTGTACAATGTGTTGTAGAGTCCTTGTGTCACAGCTATCTTTCATAAATTTTATGAATTTGAAAAGAAAGTTATAGCCAATTATATGGAAAGTAATTAGTCGATGCCATAAACCTCTTCCACAGAAATTTATATCTATTGATGGATAACTGGATATACAGTATTATCTGAACAACTATGCAGACAAAAAATCATCATTTTTTTATAAAATGTATTAAAACACCACTTATAACTTAAAGATGTCCACCGCGACAGAGCATAAATGATATATTCATCACTTGAACAATAATTGGTGTTTTAATCGTGTATATATTTATGTCTAGTTAACTCAAAAAAATACAATAAAATAAATATATTTGCCTATTGGTGCATGCGTAATCCAGTACTTTTATTCCATATAGGATATAAGTGCAACGGAATTTTTTCGGGATTTGTTTCAACATTTTTAACTTGAAGTAAAATGTGAGAGCTCAAACTTTTCAAAAGGTGTGTGTATAGACTCAAACACTTAAGTAACTTTGTACTGTATTAAATAGACAAGAACAAAATATCATCATCGTCTGCTTTCTTGTTTTTTGCAAAAATAAAATCACATTTGTCAGCGCGTGGATGCATCTTTAAGAAATAATCAGCATCGATTGTCGCATCACGAAGTTGTCTGCCTAGTCCTGTCATACTTTGTAGAAACATCGACTCATTCCCTCTACACAACTGTGCAAAATTATACTTTGAAATTTATTTCAACATCGCTTTCGTATTGGAATTTCACTAGTTTTTTCACATTCCACAGGCTCGAGGAAATTGTCAAAACTTGTACTCTCAAGTCTCAGTTGACCTATTGTATCGTAGAGACATGGAGATCTCCAACACTTTGTATTTAATAAAATGGTACAACTGGAATAATGCGTCTAAAGTGTAGTTTTAATCCGAATAGTCCAATAAATTTGTTTTAGGAGTATGTGCATTGTATATTACAAACTTGTCCAGAATACAAGCTATAATAACTGCATTTGTATATTACATGATAACTCCTTGTCAGGATTAATTAAACAGCATGGAGAATATTATATTGATTTCAAAAAAACGCGGGGGGGAGCAAAACAAAATCAGATATAAACACAACAATATATGTTGATTATAATGTGTGAAAGGGTTGTAGAGTGATTAATGAGTAAGTTTGAATGTGATGACAAAAAGTTGAATGAGTGAGCTCCTGTGAGAGGCCTTTGTTCAGATAGGGCTTACCATAGAGAAACCGGCCCCGGCAGCTCTCCCAAAATTATGTGTGGTGTTTTGTTTATTATTAATATAGACTTATTTCATTCATCCATACACAATTCATATTATACAATTATGCTGACACGACAACGTGAATGTGGATTCGGAAATGAGAGTTTTATGATATAAGACACTCTATATTAATCCGTTTCCATTTATTGTTTTATATTTACAATTTATACTGTTTAAAATTCAAAAGATATATAGTGAAGCAAGTAAAATGTGATCAATATACAATTCATAAAAAGTTTGGTTACTCTAAATCTGGGTCACATGTACTCGCTGACACTACCATGGTAGTAATTTAAATAGGATTTACTTCCCTTTACTTATGTATAATACGTTGTTTCGCAGAACATAGATCTACTTTCGCTTTCGATTTGTAAAGTACACAGCCGAATTAAGACCTTCATAACAGCATATAACATTGATATTACAATAGATAACAGAGGTTTATCATCACACCGTTCAATATTATGTTATATAGAAAGTCGGTCTATCGTCAGACAATCAAACTGTAATAATCAGAATAGGACAACTTCAATGTACGCCTCTTACAGTGTTATTTTCGACGCCTTCCGGGTTGTCCTATTTCAATATTTGAAAATTGTTCTTACATGTCATGTTGCCTACCTTAGTCTTCCGAATATCTTTATATTTATCCTCTATTATTGATAGTATGTCAGTATCTGACAATCTTTTGATAACAACTTACCGATAATATCGAAGTACGATGACTAGGTGTATATCACCTCGTTGCTAGTGTATACACCTTATAAGAGAAGGGTCAGGAACACGAGAAAAACATCCGGAAATAATATTTTAATATGATACAAAGAAGAGATACCGGTATTTCTCACCTAACGGATCCGGATATTGCCACACTTTCCTACAGAGTTAACCAGTAGCCCTATATTCTGTCACACATTTCAGGACCATGTCAAACGCATGTGATCACAATTTCAGGGGCGTAGCTGGGTTTGAGTACTTTATTTAGGCACTTGTGACAAAGACCTGCGGATACACTGATTCACTTGACAGTGAAACTTAAAGATCCTCCACCACTGAACAAATGGTATTTTTATTACTTTACACCATTACCAAGTTTGAGCTTCCTATTTTACTTCCAATCAAGGTAGAGTAGTAGAAAATAATTAATTGCGTCCTGAAAAAAATATCTATGCCCATATGCCCTATATGAAATGAAGTACTGATTGCGCATTGTACACAATGTACCAAATGCAAAATATTTTTATGTGTATTCTTGTTCTTATTGAGACACATATATACACGATTAAACAAATAAAATGGTTTGTAAACTGTACACGGTGAGCCAGTGGAATCGTTATAACAAATTAAGGACACTTCCTACTTCATATCTGAAGTCTTATATTTGTATTATTTGTATTAATTCAACAGGCACAACATTTTCTTCCGGATGACTGGATCAAATAAACATCTGTTTGTACAGCGTATGTCTCTATCTAGGGAAGTCCCGCCTCGTTTTGTCAGGAATACAGCTCTCTCAAATAAATTTCTCGAAAATCGATGCAGGTCCACAAAGAAATACACTGTAGAAGATATTAACTTGCATTGTTTTCCAATAAACTAAGGATCAATATGTCAGAGTTATCTCACTTCCAACATAGCCACACAAATTGCGTGTGACGTGATGGTGTGAACCTTCATTCATCATCTTTTCATTCTCAATACTATATCACCACCATCGCCAGCTTCATCAACATTATCAAAAAATCATTATCATCTTCAACATCGTCATTCACATCATCTTCATTATTTATTTCAACATCACCATCAACATCATCAACATCATCATCATCATTATCATCATCATCTATTATCATCATCACATCGTCATTCATATACATTTACATTATCGTATTCAACATCATCAACACCATCATCAACATCGACATAATCATCACATCATCATTCATCATCTCATCGCCATCGTCATATTTCATCAACATTCATCATCATTAACATCGTCATTCATATCATCTTCATTATATATAATCAATCAATCACAAAATCAATCATCATCATCATCTTTTTCATCATCATCATAAAAACAACTTAAACACAGATATGTATTATAAACCAGTACATTAATGTTCCCCATTTTTGATAATGAAGTCACTTAGAGCGCCCTGTAAACACGTCTATTGTTTTATCTTTGTGCATTATTTAAAGGTTTAGGGGAGCGACAGTATACCTGACTCCATCAATTCTTTTTCGTCATTTACTATAATTTAAGGATTAACTTCAATGCATTTACACAAACTATCTGAAAGTACTCTATGGTTGATTTAGAATATACTCGGATATTTGTGTTAAGTTTCGGTTTATTGAGAATATAATAGGATATATTTGTGTTAAGTTTTGGTTTTTAGAGTATACTCAGATATTTGTGTTTCGTTTTGATTGATTTAGAATATACTCGGATATTTGTGTCTCGTTTTGATAGATTAGAATATACTCGATATATTGGTTTAAAGTGTTGGTTTATTTAGAATATACTCGGATATTTTGTTAAGCTTTGTGTTTATTTAGAGCAAACTCAGATATTTCTGTTAAGTTTTGATGATATATAGAGAATACTCAGATATTTGTGTTAAGTTTTGATGATAATAGAGAATACTCAGATATTTGTGTTAAGTTTTGATGATATAGAGAAATATCAGATATTTGTGTTAAGTTTCGGTTTTTCAGAGCACACTCAGATATTTGTTTTTATTTGGTGGCAGCGATGGGATTCGAGTTCACGCCTCTGAAGAGTCTGGTGATATTGAGTGAAAAATACAATGACAGAACTGCTGGGTATGTTTACATAAATTTTCTAAATGTAATATAAACTTCTATGGCGAATGTAAACAAAATGTAATAACTACATACCTATATTCAGCGATGATTCAGTTCGGCCATCGTCGGAAACCACGAGTCACCGCTTTTGTACACTAAGAAAAAACTTAAGTTACATGTAATATTTACTTTCCTTCAAGGTCATTTCAGCAAGTACATTTTAAAATAACTGCAATTGACAACAGGTGCTGACCTTTGCCAAGTATGCATTGGCCGCGTGGCCGTAATATGCTTTATTTCAGTATTACGGATGGAAGAAAGCAGGGTAAGAGGTATAAGTTGTAATTTTCTATACGATACATGATGTAATTCGGTTTTGCAAGATCCGGGCCAACACGTCACATGTATCTTGCCGAGTGATAGTTGTGTAACTTCATAATGATATTGAACACCTTTCTCATCTTGATAAGCGCCAATCTTTCTATTCTGTCAGCATGAAGAACCTTCCTTTAATCATAAGAGTTCGGAATTGAGACAGTGTAAATTCTTGTGTGTAATCCACTTTCGTTGAAAATGAGGCTGCTATCTCCTTCAATACCGCGTTAACAGCACGATGTGCATGCGCAGCTCCGAATGCTACCACGTTACATATGGGGATGTATGTATTTGTGGGCTAAAATAAATCAAAGGCAATTATATATATTTTAATTACTTATACTTCGCATTGCTTGGAACATTTTTATCATCACAAAGTTTATAACTTTAGGCATTGAGGAAAAGTACATTTTTCGTATTCCCTTTTCGTCGAGAAGGGAAATTTAGCGAAAAGTATGCGGGATCATTTTTAATCATTTATATATTTATGAGAGCTTAGCGTTAAACGGCGACACGGCTAATCTAACAATGAATGCTTTATTTATAGTTATTTCTAGATATAGTAACACGGGAATCCCCTCGTCCACATATAACCGGTGTGTTATCCTTTCTCCAATCTTGGGGTAGATATGTTATAGTCTGCTTCATATAACCCACACCTGGGATATGAATGACTCTATATTTGCACATTTCTAGCAAAAGGCTACAAAATAGTGTTATCTAGAAGACGTTTGTATTACTTCTTGGACCCTTATCAATATCAAAATGTATATCTATACTGTAAAAGTACAGGTAAAAATCTACCTGTAAATAGGCACTATTCCAGAACAGACTATAATTGGTATGTCATTGTTCTCCAGTGTTTGTGTACTTTCTTTGATCCTCACAAAGTAGGTGAAAGGAGAACAAACCATATACCCTATTTTTGACTCCTCTACATCGGTTGGTTGGTTTTAAATACCAGCAGCCTTTAGTCGTTATTGTTATATTTGCTATCCGTTCGTTATTTCAATATTAAAGTCACAACGGTTGTATCTCTTTGTTTTATATTAACACAACAAACTTCATAGTTTAATGTTTACATGTTTATTCGCCCATATCATAAGAACATAACTATATTTACAATGCACAGGATACAGGGCCTGGGCCCAGTTTCACGAACATTCCTAAAATTTAAGGAATAAGTTAACTTAAAATTTCATATGAATCATTACAGATTTTAAGGAAAGCTAGTTAACTTAAGATGTTTTCCTGAACTGTTATAATGCTTTTCTATGGGGGAGATTACACGTTAAGGAATCCCTAAAGGAATGTTTATGAAACTGGGTCCTGGAAAATCGATTGCTATGTTACAAAATATGTAATTTACAAACGAAAATACGTAATTACTGTGAAACATTAAACCTTGAAAAACATCAATACCAAATAGCCTAAACCGATTTTTTGTTCACTTTTTCATAAAAAGACAACATATGTATATCATTTTAGTTTATGCACATTATTATTTATATATGTGTATCTGTTTGTTTGCAAAGAGTTCAATTATATTTTGCTAAAGACGCTAATGCGCATATCCCAATCAACAACATGAACATTCTTCAATTAACAAAATCCACGATGGTTACCTGTCTTTTATCTTGTTGACGGATCGATCTAAACAAAACACTAATCATGTTTCATAGCAAGAATCGTTCATATGAAATCTGAGACAGATCCCAGCTGTAAATATTGACAAACTTTCACCAATATCCAAGATTACTGCCTGTCGGTTGATCAGTCCAAAATTTCATATGCGCACCTACATGCAGGTTTAATCTAAAATGAGGTTTCCCAAAAGGTGACTTTTGTTTATCATGTTTATCAAACTCAAGTTAGTTAATTTTCAAATTTTGAAGAAACACGAGCTTTAGCGTTTGTCTTTACGAAAACACTTTAAGGAAAGCATTGTTTTGTTTCTGTGTAACATTTAGGTATATTTATCTGCTTACAATCAACCTCTGATACAGCTCCAACGTTGTATTATCCATGTTTATAACAAGACATGTGAGATGTGATATAAGATAATGATACTATGCATTACGCTATACTGTAAACGCACATATTTAGCGAATTCATATTTTAGCACTGATGTGGAAAAAAATGTTACTCATGATTTATTATCATCTTGGTCTAAGATAGGTTAATGTCACGGCAATAGCTAGACTGAAGCAACAAACACAGCTTGCATTTGGTCCAAAACCAGAACAGTATACATGAATTCAAAATTTGAGAGTTAGTGTATGGCCAGATCAAGTGACAATTGATATCGACATCTTCTGGTGTTTTATGAAAATATATGAATGCAGTCAATATATCGATGGCTAACGGTATTTGTACAATCGTTTCTCTCGGCAATCATTAAATAGTGCTATATCTATAAGAGTGTCTATTTAAGAGTTCATCGGACGATATGGATAGTAAATCAGCAAAGTTTGTACACATGTACAGTATTACGGTTGGTCACTACCAGTCTTTTCCCAAGTATTGATATTGCTCTGGGGTTGTCGATCCCATCCTTTACTGTGAGAAGTTCTCTGATTCGAGTTCCGCACGCAGATATCTGTACCACGTTCTTTGACTTTTGCCCACAGACGTACAGATTCCCGTCGCGGTCGACGTCTATTCCCATCCCAAAGTCGACTACTCCGACCTTCATGACACAGGTCTGTCCACTGCTAGAGAGTTGTATTACAACGGCATCTTTTGACGTGAAAATACTTGCATATGTAAGGTTTCTGGCCGGGCAAGAGACGAGGTGGTAGCAATCGTTTGGTAAACGGTGAACCTTTTGAGCCTTCCCATCCATTCCAACTATGTAAATATCTTTCGGTGTACTCACCATGAATTTATTATCTATTAAAGATATGCCATAACACCCATGTGGTGTTTTAATGACAGTCGATAGGGCCAGAGTTGATTGATGTACATTCACGACACAAGGACTACACTACATTGTACAATAATAGACATACTTGTTTAAATATATGAAATAATGACATTGAAAGAACATTTTTAGAACACAAAGATATCCCAGAATTGATATTTACCATTTAACTTGATATTAATGTAGATTAAATCAACATGATGTTAAAATTTGAATAAAAAATTGAGAGTGAACAAATGTACAAGGGAAAAATATCTCTGAGACACTAAACTTCAATTTTTTCAGATTTTTGAATTAGTCAGAAAAAAGATGGCGGAAGGTGGGCTTTTTACAGGAATACAGCAATAGCGCGAACACTTCCGTTCCGCCTTGTCGTCTTGCTCGACTGCCCTATCTGTCTTGAGCAAGCAATGCATACAGCCGAAGTCTCTCCCTTGCGTTTGCATTCCTTCTGTATAGAGGACTGGTCCGGTACCTACATCCGTCACAGACTTATCAGGTGAGATGGCGCGTCGCGACCTCTCCTTCCCCCTGTCCCGCTATGTAGGTAAGCACAAATCACCACAGTCGATCCCTCTGAGAGTAAGGAGACTTGGGACACGGCAATTTCCGACCAACAACCTCGTCAGATTTTGCAACGTTCACGAAGAAGACGGATACTTCATTCGTATTGTGGCCCTTGCAAGAGAAAGAAAAACATGTTGACTCACACGCGAAGTTCTTTTGCCGAACAACTAGCATGCTGTTTTTGTGAGGTTTGTAGAAAACTTCTATGATCTCGTCCATGAAAATTGTGATTATTGTTTCTATCACAGATGGAAAATTATGAAGTATACAAAACCAACGTGTTCATAACATGTTCAACACAACACAACCTGAGAGGACTGGACTCGGTACTCGACGCAAGAATCATAAATTTTATTCGGATGCAGTGCATGTATCATCTCAGAACATCGACAGTGTGACCGCAATACACAGACTGTCACAGAGTATTATTGGAAAAGCAGCAGAACAGTTCGCATTTGGATGACGTAGCAAATGCTCTGGGTCAGGCTTTCAATAATTATGAAACTTATGAAGAAATCTAATTTGCTATAAGGGTGACGCCACCCAGCCACACAATGTTTCAAGCGAAAACGATTTAGCACGTAATTACCGATCTGCGACAAAAAAACTGAACGACTATTCTCGACCAAAAAGCAAGACGATTTAACGCAGGATCTTACATCCAACAAGTATAAACGCCGAGAGCTAAGGCTTAATATTATCCAGACAAACGCCCCCGCAGTAGCTACGCATCTATATGGCTCTGCCACTTCAAACCGAACCACAAAGTGACGCCGCCTCCACGTGACAGACTCAGCGCCAACAGTGATCACATATACGTCAGACATGACTACCAACTCGTTCCCATCGCATAGGATCAGACAGAGACCCAGGCGGAACGCATCACCTATAATCGACCTTGACATCTCTCCACAATATCTTCCTCCTCCTAAGTCTCAGGTCCACTAATAAGAACATCATGATACTCGACCGCCAAACCACTACGCCCCACAACGACCAATCAGCCCGCCTTGTCCCTCCGCTACGATACTCCCTTGCTGGAGGACACTACAACCTATCCAGCCACTTCCTCCGACGGCGTTGACCGCACTCATATACTAAGTCACATCATACACGCTCTTCTATAATAAGTCCGCCAGTTCACGAAAGCGTATCAAAACAATTAAACAAACCCGGTTCCCGCACTGATTAAAAGTTGTACACTGTGCTCTGGCTGAAGGAGGCAGTCACTGTTTTGACTGACAAGACAACAAATAACATAATTCGCGATAAGTCACCTATTCAACACCGCGATTAGTACCTGGAAAGTTATTCTCCACGCTAATGCGAGACCTGTCTCTAGCGATGTTCCTGAAAACTTGCATATGCGATATTATCCCGATGATTGTGTTTCAGTGGATGCATAGAACCAATAGGCCGCTTGCTGAGTCCTTTCAAACAGAACTCGCCTATACACTGTTCCCATCGTCTGCACATCGCTACAACTCCAC
>SAYR01013870.1:104441-115468 GCA_004382745.1 Argopecten irradians irradians
AAGTAGGTGAAAGGAGAACAAACCATATACCATTTTCATGACTCTTCTACATCGGGTGGTTGGCTTTAAATACCAGCAGTCTTTAGTCGTTATTGTTATATTTGCTATCCGTTCGTTATTTCAATATCAAAGTCACAACGGTTGTATCTCGATGTTTTATATTAACACAACAATCTTCATAATACAATGTGTACATGTTTATTCGCCCAGATCAAAAGAACATAACTATATTTACAATGCACAGGATACAGGGCCTGGGCCCAGTTTCACGAACATTCCTAACATTTAGGGAATCCGTTAAGTTAAAATTCCGTATGAATCATTACAGATTTTAAGGAAAGCTCCTTAACTTAAGATATTTTCCTGAGCTGTTGTAATGCTTTTCTATGTGGTAGATTACACGTTAAGGAATCCCTAAAGGAATGTTCATGAAACTGGGTCCTGGAAAATCGATCGCTATGTGACACAATTTGTAATTCAAAAAGAAGTTAGCCAAAACCGATTTTTTGTTCACTTTTTCATAAAAAGACAACATATGTATATTATTTTAGTTTATGCACATTATTATTTATATATGTTTGTCTGTTTGTTTGCAAAGAGATCAATTATATTTTGCTAAAGACGCTAATGCGCATGTCCCAATCAACAACATGAACATTCTTCAATTAACAAAATCCACGATGGTTACCTGTCTTTTATCTTGTTGACGGATCGATCTAAACAAAACACTAATCATGTTTCATAGCAAGAATCGTTCATATGAAAATGAGACAGATCCCAGCTGTAAATATTGACAAACTTTCACCAATATCCAAGATTACTGCCTGTCGGTTGTTCAGTCCAAAATTTCATATGCGTACCTACATGTAGGTTTAATTTACAATGAGGTTTCCCAAAAGGTGACTTTTGTTTATCATGTTTATCAAACTCAAGTTAGTTATTTTTCAAATTTTGAAGAAAAACGAGCTTTAGCGTGTGTCTTTCCAAATCACTGTAAGGAAAACATTTTGTTGTTTCCGTGTAATATTTAGGTATATTCATTTGCTTAAAATAAACCTCTGATACAATTCCCTCATTGTATTATACATGTTTATAACATACACTATACATAAGAGGTGTGATATAAGATAATGATACTATGCATTACGCTATACTGTAAACGCACATTTTTAGCGAATTCATATTTTAGCACTGATGTGGAAAAAATGTTTATCATGATTTATTATCATCGTGGTCTAAAATAGGTTAATGTCACGACAATAGCTAGACTGAAGAAACAAACACAGCTTGTATTTGGTCCCAAACCAGAAAAGTATACATGAATTCAACATTTGACAAGTTGGTGTATGGCCAGATCAAGTGACAATTGATATCGACATCTTCTGATGTTTTATGAAAATATATGAATGCAGTCAATATATCGATGGCTAACGGTATATGTACAATCGTTTCTCTCGGCAATCATTAAATAGTGCTATATCTATAAGAGTGATTGTTTAAGAGTTCATCAGACGATATGCATAGTAAATCAGCAAAGTTTGTACACATGTACAGTATTACGGTTGGTCACTACCAGTCTTTTCCCAAGTATTGATATTGCTCTGGGCTTGTCGATCCCATCCTTTACTGTCAGAAGTTCTCTGATTCGAGTTCCGCACGCAGATATCTGTACCACGTTCTTTGACTTTTGCCCACAGACGTACAGATTCCCGTCGCGGTCGACGTCTATTCCCATCCCACCGTCGACTACTCCGACCTTCATGGCACAGGTTTGTCCACTGCTAGAGAGTTGTATTACAACGGCATCTTTTGACGTCAAAATACTTGCATATGTGAGGTTTCTGGACGGGCAAGAGACGAGGTGGTAGCAATCGTTTGGTAAACGGTGAACCTTTTCAGCCTTCCCATCCATTCCAACTATGTAAATATCTTTTGGTGTACTCACCATGAATTTGTTATCTATTAAACATATGCCACAACACCTATGTGGTATTTTAATGACAGTCGATAGGGCCAGAGTTGATTGATGTACATTCACGACATGTATACCAGTTTGTCTTAAAGATACAGCAACGGCTATTGTTCTATCATCCACTAAACACAAATCTCGGGAATTTCCATCAATTTTCAGAACATCCAAACACTCTCCATAGGGAGAGAATAACCTCAGACAATTGTGTTGATAGTCACTTATCACAATATTTTTGTTCTGCATCAAAACAACTCCTTCACCAATACATTCACTTTCATCAGTCGGAACCGTTATGTTCAATGTCTTTACTTTCGTGACGCGATTATTAGAAAGCGTGGTATGATTACTTATACGGTCAACGCCGTCAGGAAGGCTGGAAGGTTGTTCCTCCACAAGGATTCGTCCGAGGGACAGCGGGCTGGATTGGTCGATTGTGGCGAGGTTTGTGTCGATATCATGTTTTATAGTGACCGACTTAGAGGAGGAAATATTGACAATCAGATCATTATACGCCGCGATCTCTGTCTGACCGCGATGGAACAGTTGTATCATCTCGATGTGATCCTCTGTTTGCGCTGCTGTCCGTGACGCGTCCTTTGTGTTCTGAATGGCAGCCATTAATCTACTACACTTTTGTCTGGATATATCAACCTTAGCTTTCTCGGCTTTATACTTTGATGTAAGATCCTGCGTTAACTCGTCTTGCTTTTGGTCGAGAAAAGCGTTCAGTTTTTGTCGCAGATCGGTAATACTGCCTAAATCGTTTTCTTGACATTGTTGCATGGCGTCACCCTTATCATCAAAAGATTTCTTCATGAGTTTCATATTATTGAAAGCCTGACCCAGAGCATTCGCTACGTCATCCAAATGCGAACTGTTCTGCTGCTTTTCCAAATACTCTGTGACAGTCTTTACCGTGTCACACTGTCGATGTTCTGAGATGATACATGTACTGCATCCGATAAATTTATGATCTACGCAGTACCAGTCCATCCTCTCGTTGTGTGTTGAACATGTATGAACACGTTGGTTTTGTAATACTTCATAATTTCTTCATAATTTCCATCTGTGATAGAAACAATATCACAATTTTCATGGACGAGATCATAGAAGTTTTCTTTACAAACATCACAAAACAGCATTCTAGTTGTTCTGCAAAAGAACTTTGCTGGAGTCGACATGTTCTTTTTTTTCTTGCATGGACCACAATACGATGAAGTATCCGTCTTCTTCGTGAGCGTTGCAAAATCCTGAACGAGGTTGTTGGCCGGAAACTGCCGTGCCCAGGTCTCCTTACTCTCAGAGGGATCGACTGGTGATGTGATCTTCCTACATACAGGACAGGGGAAGGAGGTCGCGGCCGCCATCTCACCTGATAAGTCTGTGACGATGTAGGTACCGAGGCATCCCTCACAGAAGGAATGTAAACAAGGAAGAGACTTCGGCTGATGCATCTGCTCCAGACAAATAGGGCAGTCGAGTAGACGACAGAATTGTATAGAAGTGTCGTCATTGCTGTATTCCTGTAAAGGCCCACCTTCCGCCATCTTTTTTTCTGACTACTCAAAAATCTGAAAAATTGAAGTATAGTGTCTCATTAATATTTTCCCTCGTTCATTTGTTTCATTTACATGTACATTGTTTATCAATAAAAATTCAACAACATCATGTTGATTTTAATCTACATAATTCTGGGATATCTTTTGTTCTAAAAATTGCGTATTTTCTTTTTCATTGTCATTATCCACATATTTAATCAAGTATTTCTATATTGTACAATGTGTTGTAGTTCTTGTGTAATAGCTATCTTTCATAAATTTATGAATTTGAAAAGAAAGTATAGCAAAGATATGAAAGTAATTAAAAGATGCCATAATCTCTTTCACAGAAATTTATTATATGTGGTAACTGGATATGACGCATTATCTGAACAACTATACAGACAAAAATATCATTTTTTTTATAAAATGTATTAAAACACCACTTATAACTTAAAGATGCTCCACCACCGACATAGCATAAATGATATTCATCATTTGAACAATAATTGGTGTTTAATCGTGTCTATATTATGTCTAGTTAACAAAAAAAAATAATATAAAATAATTTATTTTGCCTCTGGTGCATGCGTAATCAGTACTTTATTCCATATAGGATATAGTGCAACGGAATTTTTTCGGGATTTTTTCACATTTTTAACTTGAAGTAAAATGAGAGGCTCAAACTTTTCAAAGGTGGTTATAGTGTAAAGAAAGTAACTTTTGTAACTGAAGAAAAATACTCAATCGTTTGCTCCTGTTTTTTTGAAAAAAATACCATTTGTCAGCGGTGGAGCATCTTTAAGAAATAATCATGATTATGCATCACCGAGTTGTCTCCTAGTGCTTTAAGTGAAATTACTTTGAAATTTATTTCAACATCGTTTGTATGGAATTTCCCTAGTTTTGTTTACATCACGGGTTGATGAATGTAACTACAACTCTAGCTAGCTGATCTATTGTATGTAGACATGGTTTGTACATGGAAGATGTCCAAACAAAATATTTGTATTTATGGAACTGAATGCGTTAAAGTTTAGTTTTAACCGAAATGTCCAAATAAATTTAGTTTTTAGGGGTATGTGCATTGGATATTACACACTTGCCCAAGTATACTGACAGTATATAGCCGTATTTTGTATATTACACGGAAAACTTGTCAGTTTCATTAAGCAGCATGGAGAATATTATTTTTGATTTCAAAAAAGCGGGGGGGGGAGCAAAAAAAATCAGATATAAACACAATAATGTATGTTAATTATAATGTGTGAAAGGGTATGTAGATGATTAATGAGTAAGTTGAATGCGATGACAAAAGTTGAATGAGTGACCTCCTGTGAGAGGCTATGTTCAGAATTATGTTTTCCAAAATTATTTGGGGTTTTGTTTATTATTAATATAGACTTTATTTCATTGATCCATACACAATTCATATTATACAATTTGCGAATCAACACGTGAATTGGATTCGGAAACGAGTTTTATGATATAAGACCTATATTAATCCGTTTCCATTTATTGTAAATTATTACAATTTATACTGTTAAAATTCAAAAGCTATATAGTTAAGCAAGTAAAATGTGTACGCTACATTTTTTATAACCATATGATATCCTAAATATAAAAAGTTTGGTTACTAAATCTGGGTCACATGTACTCGCTGACACTAACATGGTTAGTAATTTTAATAGGATTTACTTCCCTTTACTTATGGTAATACCGATGTTTCGCAGAACATAGATCTACTTTCACTTTCGATTTGTAAAGTACACAGTCGAGATTAAGACCTTCATATCAGCATATCACATTTGATATTACTAGATACAGAGGTTTATTTTCACACGTTAAATATTATCCATACAGAAAGTAGGTATATCATCAGACAATCAAACTAAAATAATCAGACCAGGACAACTTCAGTATAGTATTATTCTCGACGCCTTCCGGGTTGTCCTATTTCAATATTTGAAAATTGTTCTTACATGTCGTGTTGCCTACCTTAGTCTTCCGAACGATCCTTATATTTATCCTTATAATTGATAGTATGTCAGTATCTGACAAACGTTTGATAACAACTTACCGATAATAACCTGGAAGTACGTTGGCTAGGTGCATTCATCTCGTTGCTAATGTATAAACCTATAAGAGAGGGTCCCGAACACGGAGAGAGAAAAACCGGAAAATTATATTTTTAATAGCGCATCCGGAGTGGCCATGTTTGTCCTGTAGAGTTAACTGGTAGGCCTTGATTCTAGCACACATTTAATTTAATAGACTGATCCACTTGACAGTGAACTTAAAGATCATCACCGCTGAAAAACAGAATTTATTCTCTATCAAAAACAGGAGCAGACGAATTAGTATTTTTCTTCAGTTACAAAAGTAAATTACTTTACACCATTACTACGTTTGAGCTTCATATTTTACTTCAAGATAAAAATATAAGAAAAAAATTAATTGCGTCCCGAAAAAAATCCATGATATTATGGCCCATATGGAATGAATCTATATTACGAGTAAAATAGGACATTTCCAATTTCATACTTAAAGTCTATATTTGTATTATCTGTATCACTTCAACAGGCGTTAGTTCATTCCTTGTTTTTGTTTAGAAATACAAAATCTCTTAAATTACTTTTGTTTTCTCGACTAAAAGATCAGGTTGAAAATCAATGGAACAATCTGTCAGAGTTCTCTCCCTTTCAACATGTATATGGCCAGCAATCACGTGCACGTGCATGTGAAAGGTGTGAATGGTATTTTATGGAAAATATATGTTCCTAGAAGATAAATTTCCTCAATCATTCATGAGACATCGTTCACAATCAATATCATCAAACATCATATTTCTTCATTTTCATCTGCTTCATCAACATCTAATCTTCATCATCCATAGTACATAATTAATTCATCATCATCATTTATCATCACTCATCACATCATATCAATTATCATCATCATATCCAGTATATTCTTTCATTATACATCTATTATCTAATCATTTAATAGTCAGTCCATCATCATATATTATAATTAATATAATTCAATCATCATATACATCATTGGGTAATTCAATACATCAATTCATCTAGAATTATCATTTCATCATCATGCATCCACTCCGTATGTCATAAAAAACATACTAAACATAAGGTTCTTAGGGGCGGTGGCCGCCTGAAACAAAGTGTTTATGAATCAATCTGTATTCGTATTTATTTAGAGTAAAATCCGGATTTGAATTTTGTATATTAAGTCTCACCATATACAAGATTTAAAGCTACACTATTCAACGTAACTATCCAGTAACAAATCTCAAGGTTAAATTTCGGACTCCTCCCCATATATGGTCACGTCATTCTTGTTAAGACGCTAGTTGAAATTATAGATATATATTAAAAAATAGTTTATATAACCATTGCTTTTTTGTTAAATAATCTTTTGGTACAAGAAGTTGTTGAAAGTCGAAGTACATGTAAATATGGCTTTCATTTTAAACTGGTCGCCATATGACAAGTTACGATTTATTAGGTCGGTTTAACGGCAATCGTTACACAACTGTGTTTTAATATTTCTCTTGGTGTTCTCTACTCAATATAGCCGGGTTAGGTCCATGTTTTAATTCGTCTATCATTGGTAATATAAGGTTGTTGACAGACTACACCTGGGGGGCAAGTTTGTGTATTATGATTAGATATTACTCGTGCTGGTCGTGTTATACACGATCTTTCCCTGTTGAAAAACATTACCTCTGACGTGAGATTGTTTATGGAAGTTCATAATATCCATAGCCGTGCCCATCACAACGTCATTCTTCTGTAGGTATTAGAGCTTCATGTAAAATGATGCCCCAATATCATATTCCGTCTATTCTATTCGTATGTCCTGACAGCTTAATTTATTTTATTTTACATATAATTACACAGCTGAGGTATTGGGTCCTACATTTTACAGGATCATCAACACTCGTTAATCTATGAAACTCTTCGCGACTGAGTGCCTTTATATTTACTATGTTAGGGATATGGTTAGGATACTTCATATTAAACATCTTTCTCGGAACATCGACGCGAACAACAGTTATATACTGAAGTTTGGCTGATATATTAAATGAGATATCAGACCATTACAACTCCGGCACGTATAAAGGACAACTGTTATAGCACAGCTTGGGATATAGAGGGGTTTTATTAAAGGTTTGTTCACTATTCAGAGATATGATTTATATGACTAATCGCTGTTATGCGTTTTAGATCATAATCGGTGGACATATTGGTTCATTTTTCAGTTTTCCCTCTTTTAATAATACTGGTTACTAGTTTGGTTGGCAAAATTTAATATATTTTGTGACTGCGTAATTATTCGTACTATAGAATCTGACAGTGTACAAAAATGCTCATGACTAATGATATGTGTTAATCAACAGGGATGTCTAGATAACGTTATGTCATGTTATTGTGGATTGTTGAACAGGAGCTATACGAGGTCTGGAGTTATGAACTTTGAGCACCTCTGTCACGATGGACATGTGATATTGGAATTTACTCCTGCATTGTCTATATGCAGATTTGAATATACGAAGAGTTCGGGAATTACGCATATAATCAATTGCAAATAGGTATATAAGGTTATGACAAGTAGCATGAAATTAAATGCGATTTTTTATGTAATACTTAAGCATTGGTAATCAGGTTCGATGTCTTTAATCTAACTAATTTTGATTTCACGTTTGTTTGGTACAGATGAGATTGATTTTAGGATGATCGGAGACACTTTGAAATGCGAGAGCGTATATACTATATAAGAATATTGAATTATAAATGATGATGTATTATTGATTGGAAGGATAATAATATTAGTAGTAATGCATGATAATGGATGTTTAGTTTTATTAATATGCATTTTACTCTTGCATGTAGTTATATCGATATTAAGTTGATATTGATTTATTATATTTGTGCTACAACTACGCAGTATCGAGAGCATACATAACTTTTTTAATTAGATTGCTAACACATTAAGCTTTCGATATAAATATTTATGAGTGGAAAAAGATGAGGACAGCTCGAGAAAGTCAACTTCCTGCAGTAGCTGCCTGTTTCTAGGTGGGGTCGTGGCCCGACCCTCCGGGTCACGTTCATTGCACTTTTGAAATAGCGTGGTCTTTTGCGCGTCGTGGGATTCGATAATCACGCTTCAAAAGCAAGACTGGTGATATTGACGTGGGGATAAGCAAAGTCGGGATTTCGTCACTGGTGGAATTATAAGCTATATATATGTAATTAAACACTTCAACTTGATTGTTATGCGTACTTGTTTGAAAGTACAACTCTACTTGTCAGACCATAATCCACGCGTGAGATAGTCCATGGGGTGGATATAGCGTCAGATATTAACCGCTATATCATTAAGCGCCACTCGTCCGCTCTCTGGGTGTTGGATGCAGTTCGAATCCATGTTGGGGGACCAGTTGACGCCGCTGGGTTCGGTGGATTTTTGTACTCTGGGATTGCTGTCTGGCGTTGCCCCTCTATCACATCGTCTCTATAATAGTGCCTCACTGTTGGTAAGTAATGCAAACCAAATTGTATAATTCCCATTACACCCGATCGGTCTTATGTTTGATAACCGCCATGGTAAAATTATCCAGATTTTGACACATAGCAAGTCTTTTACGAGAATTAGAAAAGATTGTGAATAATCATCGCTTTTAGTTTCTATAAATAGTCGGGGTGTTTTTTAAGACTTCATCATTATAGGGGCCCAAGAAAAGGCTATTCATAATCATGGATTGTTTCGGGAAACGTAGGCTGGGCATTTAGCGGAAAACATCCTGTTTATCTCGAACCGAAACAACACTGTATATCATAAATATACTATATATAGATTACACGCGAGTCTCTGCGTCCTCGACCGACCGTGTATCCGCTAAGTTAATTAAGAACTAAATAGAGGCTTATATTTGGGATTCGTACGGGATCTAGCGTGCAGATTTGAGCGCGTGACACACACTTCATACATGTAGGCGTGGGGTTTTGCAATGGGGTGGTTTTTTTTATTATCAGACACACGACCAAGCAGCCAACATGTTTTCCAACGGTTAGTTTAATTATGACAAATTTTATTATTGCAATTTTATATTTATTTAAAATATTTTTGTTTAATTTTAGGTGTTTATTTCAAGTATTTTTGTATGATTTTAGTGCACTAGGCTGTATCCAATGTTAATTATTTTCTTAGTAAATGAGTATTACTCATTAGTTTGAATAGTTGAAAAATACTTTTTTTTCTGGTTTAATGTATATTACACGTGAAATTTGTCATTTAGAATTAACTCAGGTTAGATTTTTAAAAATGAAAATTACCTGTGTTATTCCATTACAAACAATATTGAATTATTTTACACAGGCTCAATTTTTAATTTTTCATAGTAGAGTATTTTGGAGTACGAAAGTAGGTATGGAACATAAGGTGTTTGTGTAATTTGAAAAAGATGGTCGGGGAAATGTATATCGACTGATGTCCGCGAATGCGTGTAGTAGCGGTAATCTAGTTGGCGGCTGCGTGCGTGGGGTGTAGGTGTTTACGTTTCATTTTTTTAACGGTAAAGTTTTAGCGGGTAATTCATGAAATTCAAAGTGTGAAATGTTTTGCAATTGGATGTGAAATTCATGCTTTCAGGATACAATAAAATGCCATTCAATGTCATATGAATTTTCAAGTGGCGGAGGTATATAGAACTTTCAGCGATTTTTGAGTTGTGGATTACATTGTTATGTGGGCCAAAGGGAGATAATCGGTGATCTATACTGATAAAACTCTAATCTTAGCGTTGTTATTTTGACGCATTGGGTTCAAGATCTTTATCAGAAATTGGAGATTTTTGCACTTGTAAAAACCTGAAATCTCTAATGTGTTTTACCTATTCATTATCAAAATTGGAGATTTTGGGACCTTAAATTCTAATCGGGGGGAATTTCGCAAATTCCATATCATACGTTATCAAGGAATAATTACCGGCCATGTAGAAACATTTTGATGGTTTGAAATTCAGATTAAACATCCAATCAATCAAGGCGGGGCACAGGGTTAAAATTCTGTCCTGGGCTCATCTTATATATTTACAAATTCAACAAAATACAAACAACGATGGGCCGTTTTCGTAAGGTTCTTTCCTTCATTTGATTTTGAATATACTATTTTCGAGATGTTTTAAGTTCTAATTAACAGCCATGTACATTGGATTAAGACTACACGATCGTTATATGACAATGTACACATCAGGACAACGTATGTTTGCGATGATTAAATCAAGTACATGTGTAGCTACACCTGCATTGATCCCATGGAGTTGTCCGTCTGACCATAGTGACACGCTTAGGCTGTTAATAGGACGTACATTTGAACATACAGAAACAAATAAAGGTAATAGCCCGAGAAACCAAAAAACTGACACAGGTTTAAAAACCGTTTTAAAGTAGTGTGGTCAGTAGCCCGACGAGCTACTCAACTCTGTGACA
>SAYR01013870.1:115493-126260 GCA_004382745.1 Argopecten irradians irradians
TAGAAAGCGTGGTATGATTACTTATACGGTCAACGCCGTCAGGAAGGCTGGAAGGTTGTTCCTCCACAAGGATTCGTCCGAGGGACAGCGGGCTGGATTGGTCGATTGTGGCGAGGTTTGCGTCGATATCATGTTTTATAGTGACCGACTTAGAGGAGGAAATATTGACAATCAGATCATTATACGCCGCGATCTCTGTCTGACCGCGATGGAACAGTTGTATCATCTCGATGTGATCCACTGTTTGCGCTGCTGTCCGTGACGCGTCCTTTGTGTTCTGAATGGCAGCCATTAATCTACTACACTTTTGTCTGGATATATCAACCTTAGCTTTCTCGGCTTTATACTTTGATGTAAGATCCTGCGTTAAATCGTCTTGCTTTTGGTCGAGAAAAGCGTTCAGTTTTTGTCGCAGATCGGTAATACTGCCTAAATCGTTTTCTTGACATTGTTGCATGGCGTCACCCTTATCATCAAAAGATTTCTTCATAAGTTTCATATTATTGAAAGCCTGACCCAGAGCATTTGCTACGTCATCCAAATGCGAACTGTTCTGCTGCTTTTCCAAATACTCTGTGACAGTCTTTACCGTGTCACACTGTCGATGTTCTGAGATGATACATGCACTGCATCCGATAAATTTATGATCTTCGCAGTACCAGTCCATCCTCTCGTTGTGTGTTGAACATGTATGAACACGTTGGTTTTGTAATACTTCATAATTTCCATCTGTGATAGAAACAATATCACAATTTTCATGGACGAGATCATAGAAGTTTTCTTTACAAACCTCACAAAACAGCATGCTAGTTGTTCGGCAAAAGAACTTCGCTGGAGTCAACATGTTTTTCTTTCTCTTGCAAGGGCCACAATACGATGAAGTATCCGTCTTCTTCGTGAACGTTGCAAAATCCTGAACGAGGTTGTTGGTCGGAAATTGCCGTGCCCAAGTCTCCTTACTCTCAGAGGGATCGACTGGTGATGTGATCTTCCTACATACGGGACAGGGGAAGGAGGTCGCGACCGCCATCTCACCTGATAAGTCTGTGACGATGTAGGTACCGAGACAGTCCTCACAGAAGGAATGCAAACAAGGGAGAGACTTCGGCTGATGCATCTGCTCCAGACAGATAGGGCAGTCGAGCAGACGACAAGGCGGAACGGAAGTGTCGCTATTGCTGTATTCCTGTAAAAGCCCACCTTCCGCCATCTTTTTTCTGACTATTCAAAAATCTGAAAAATTGAAGTTTAGTGTCTCAGAGATATTTTCCCTTGTACATTTGTTCACTCACATTTTTTTATTCAAAATTTAACATCATGTTGATTTTAATCTACATTAATATCAAGTTAAATGGTAACATATCAATTCTGGGATATCTTTTGTTCTAAAAATGTTCTTTTCAATGTCATTATTCATATATTTAAACAAGTATGTCTATATTGTACAATGTAGTGTAGTCCTTGTGTAATAGCTATCTTTCATGAATTCATCAATTTGAAAAGAAAGTATAGTATAGATTGGAAAATAATTAGAAACTGCCACAACTTCTTTCACATCTAGAAATTTATTATATGTGGGAAGTGGATATGACGTATTATCTGAACAACGGACGGAGACAAAAAAACACATATAACTTAAGAAATAATCATGATTGTGTATCACCAAGTTGTCGTCTAGTGCTAAATGAAAAATCGTTTCTTCCTAGTACAGTGAAACTTTTAAATGCATTATTATCGATTGTATGGAAATTCCTTAGTTTTGTTTACATCGCAGGTTGGCGGAATTTAACTGTTACTGTAGCCAACTGGCCTACATGAAAGATGCCCAAACAAAAGATTAGTATTTATGGAACTGTGAGCGTTAAAGTTTAGTTTAACCGACATGTTCGAATTAATTTGTTTCTAAGAGTATGTGCATTGAATTTTACCAAATCGTCCAAGTATACTAACAGTATATATACGTACTTTGTATAAATTGTCAGTATCAGTAACAGCATGGAGAATATTATCTTTGAAAAAATATTTAAACACCGTAATATATGTTGAGTATAATGTGTGAAAGGGTATGTAGATGATAAGTAAGTTGAAAGTGATGACAAAGGTTGATAGAGTGGCCTCCTGTGTGAGGCTATGTTCTGATAGGGTTGACCCCGGGGAATCCCTGGCAGCTCTCCAAAATTATGTGGTATTTTTAATTATCAATATAAACTTGATTTCATTCATCCATACTATTTTAGAATTAACACGTGAATTGGATTCGGAAACGAGTCTTATAAGACTTATATTAATCCGTTTTCATCTACTGTCAATTATTGATACTGTTGAAATTCAAATGCTATATAATGAAGCCAGTAAAATGTGTACGCTACATTTTTACATAAAATCATATCCTCAAAATACAATTCATAAAAAGTTTGGTTACTAAGTCTGGGTCACAGGTACTCGCTTATACATGTACAATCCATGGTTGGCAATATAAATAGGATTTACTTCCCTTTACTTATGGTAGTACCGTCTTTCGCAGAACATAGATCTACTTTCGCTTTCGATTTGTGAAGAATACATAGTCGAGATTATGACCTTCGTGTCTATTTAACATAATATTCGATATTAATAGATACAGAGGTTTATTATCATATATTAAATATTATCTATATAGAAAGTAGGTATATCATCAGACAATCATAACAGGACAATATACGTCTCTTACAGTGTATTCTCGACGTCTTCCGAGTTTTCCTATTTCAACAGTTGACAATTGTTCACACATGTCATGTTGCCTACCTTAGTCTTCCGAACGATCCTTATTTGTAATCGTATAACAAACATTACATCCGTGCCCGATAAACGTTGATCACAACTTACCGATATAGCCTATAGGCCTAGAAGTACGTTGTATGTGTATAAACCTATAAGAGAGGTCCAGAAAACGGAAAGAGAAAAGCCGGAAAATATAGATTTTAATATAATGTAAAATACCAAAGAAACACAATTTAACAAAGCATGACAATACATTGACTCGTGCCCTATCCGGGCCTCGAACTCACGATTTACGACAGTATGTCAATGTGCCTCAAACACAGATCTAAATTTTTAGGGAAGATCGGGTGGTGTAGTGGTTAAGCTACATGCTTATTATCTAGCCAACCGGGGTTCGATACCCGGCATGGAAATGAAGAGGTCTCAATGGTCACCTACCCGATTACGTGGGTTTTCTTCGGGCACTCCGGCTTCCTCCCACTATAAGACCCCTACTGCGCTATCATCGGGCCGAAAGTAATTTGTTTGTATTTATATTTAATATCTCCTATCCGTTTTTGTTCAGGGATACATTTCTCTTAAATTTGTTTTTCGACAAATAGATCAGTTTGAAAATCAAAACAGACCACACGAAATTAATAGAAGGTTTTAATTTGTTTTCCAATTTTCCATATTCAATGTTTTGTAAACAAACCAATGGAACAATCCGAGTTATCTCCCTCTAATCATATCCGAATCACATAGCCAGCAATCACGTGCACGCGAATAGTGTGAATGGCATCTTGTATAGAAAATATACCAATATATAGGAAATATATGTATCATCGTCATTGTCATCAGAATTAGAATCATTATCATATTCATTTATTTATCATGAATCATCATCATCTTGCTTCATTCAAGATCATCATCATCATCAGCATCATCGTATAAATAGCCAGTACATTAATGTTCCGCCATTATGATGAAGCTACTCAGGCCACTTGTAAACACGTGTGTTTGGTTTAATATGTGTGTATTATTTACAGGATTTAACGAGGGCGATCCATTATCACCGCACTCCATTCACTTCTTTTTAAATAGCTATAACACAACTATCTGAACACTAAGATATTTGTTTTAAGCTTCGGTTTATTTAGAGTACACTCAGATATTTTGATTACACTAAGATATTTAGAGTACACTCAGATATTTAGAGTACACTCAGATATTTAGAGTACACTCAGATATTCAGAGTGTGTACACTCAGATATTTGGATTGCACGAAGATATACAGAGTACACTTAGATATTTAGAGTACAGTCAGACATTTAGAGTACACTCAGATATTTTGATTACACTAAGATATTTAGAGTATACTCAGATATTCAGAGTACACTCAGATATTTAGAGTAAACTCAGATATTCAGAGTACACTCAGATATTCAGAGTACACTAAGATATTTAGAGTACACTCAATTATTCAGAGTACATTCAGATATTCAGAGTGTGTACACTCAGATATTTAGAGTACACTCAGATATTTTGATTACAATAAGATATTTAGAGTATACTCAGATATTCAGAGTACACTAAGATATTTAGAGTACACTCAGATATTCAGAGTGTGTACACTCATATATTTGGATTACACGAAGATATACAGAGTAAACTCAGATATTCAGTGTACACTAAGATATTTAGAGTACACTCAGATATTCAGAGGGTGTTCACTCAGATATTTAGAGTACACTCAGATATTTTGATTACACTAAGACATTTAGAGTATACTCAGATATTTAAAGTACACTCAGATATTTAGAGTACACTCAGATATTCAGAGTGTGTACACTCAGATATTTTGAGTACACTCAGATATTTCGAGTATACTCAGATATTCAGAGTATACTCAGATATTCAGAAAATACTTATATATTCAGAGTGCACTAAGATATTTTGATTGCACTCAGATATTTAGAGTACACTCAGATATTCAGAGTATACTCAGATAATCAGAGAACACTTATATATTTAGAGTACACTCATATATTCAGAAAACACTTATATATTCAGAGTACACTCAGATATTTTGATTGCACTCAGATATTTAGAGTACACTCAGATATTTAGAGTACACTCAGATATTCAGAGTACACTCAGATATTCAGAGTATACTCAGATATTTAAAGTACACTTAGATATTCAGAGTGTGTACACTCAAATATTTTGCTTACACTAAGATATTCAGAGTACACTCAGATATTTAGAGTACACTCAGATATTTAGAGTATACTCAGATATTCAGAGTATACTCAGATATTCAGAAAACACTTATATATTTAGAGTACACTCATATATTCAGAAAACACTTATATATTCAGAGTACACTCAGATATTTAGATTACACTCAGTTATTCAGAGTGTGTATACTCAGATATTTAGAGTACACTCAGATATTCAGTGAACACTTATATATTCATATTACACTCAGATATACAGAGTACACTTAAATATTCAGAGTATACTCAGATATTTAGAGAATACTCAGATATTCAGAGTACACTCGGATATTCAGAGTATAGTCAGTAGTTGTCTGGTTTACTCTGTTGACCATGACATAGGCTGTTTTAAGATCTAAATCACTGTCAATATAAGCTGGCAGAACACTGGTGAAATTGTAGTATACTTGACTTTATCGTTTCCCCAATCACGTGAAATGATAGGAGGTCACCCAACTGCCTATAAACATTCTAGAGGTACTCCGAGTTTCTGTACAAACCATACAAACATTCGCTGGCTTCCGAGCGAAAACTTGGTTATAGATGTTTTATCTTAACATGTAGATTAAATATAATAGACTAATGTATACCAATTAACTTCAGGTGTTTATTGTATAATTAAAAACAAACTAAGATATCAGTGTCTTTATAATTTTAAAAAGTATCACTTTTGGAATTCGAGACATTATTTTTCTTCGGAGTTTTTGAAGGTTATGAAAAATTCCAAACTTTCAACATTTTTAAATACACTTGTTGACAGAGACCCTGAAGGAACATAAATATGTACACGTAATTCAGGTTTTTTTTGTTGTTGTTGTTGTTTTTTTGGGGGGGATGGGGGGGATGGGGGGAGGAGCTCGAGGGAGAGGTTCATAAATTATTACCATGTTTGAACCCACTAAACTGATAGTTATTAGTAAAATAAATCCGCGATGTTGAAAAAAAAGTTCAAATGCGAAATGTTTATTCTCATACCTTTATTATGTGAAAATACATTGATAAGGGCATTACAGCCGCAGACTCCATCAGCAAACTTCTATTTGTAGTGAAGCAAAGTCGTGCGCGGCCTGCTCTTGGATAGGTGATCGTTCCGTTGGGTCGAGCCCCGGACTTGGCACGTAACCTTAATTTGGTGGAAGCGGTGGGATTCTGAAGAGGCTGATTTTGAAAGTGAAAAATGCAATCACAGAAGTCTGCTGGGTATATTTTCATATATTTTCTAAACTGCAAGATATACTATGATGGCTAATAATGGAATGTACATAACATGTGTCAACTATCTGTTATTTGTACCTATATTCAGTGTTGTTTTTGTTCGACAACGTCCTGTAATAACCCTTTTTGTATTAATAAGAAAAGCTGTATTACAACTACAAATAAAGCAATGAGTAAAGGATTTTTATACAAGAAAACATTTAAATTACATGTACACATTGAGTTTCCTTCAAGGTCATTTCAACGAGCACATCTAAAAAACATGTAATTTTAGTTGATGAAAAGGTGACCTTTGCCCAGTTATCTGTGCGTGAAGGCATGCAAAGGTCGCATGGCCGTAATATGCTTTATTTCAGTATTACGGATGGAAGGAAGCAGGATGAAAGGTATATTTTCTATACTTCAGAAACCAAAAACTGATATTTACAGTAATGACATTAAATGAAATAAAACTATGATTCTTAAATAAAAGATAGTAGTGGTTTAAAAAAACTGTTTTCATAATTACTTCAAAACAATTGCGTTTACTAGCATGCAAAACTGTACATAATAGTAATGGTTTTTAATATCTGAAGCATAGAAAATTAACAACTTACTTGTTACCATGTTTCCATCCGTCCGTATTTTTATTTTGGACCCGATATCTCTGAAGGAAAACATATTGCGGCCACTCGACCATCTACTGATAACTAGGGAAAGGTCAACACCTTTTACCAAATGCAATTATTTAAAAAAAAACACTTGTTGACAGTGACCCTGAAGGAACATAATTATGTACACGTAATTCCAGTTTGATTTTTAATGTACTAAAAACTGTTACTCATTGCTCTTTTGCTTCTAAATTTAGTTACTCTTCAAAATACAAGAATTAAGTTTCTGATAACAGCTTTTGTACCAAACCAAATTGACAACTGAAGGTACAAAACACACTTTCTCATTACATTTTATGTGCAAAGAGAAATCTGGGTGTTATCGCCATCCGCTACTTTAGGCATTGTGGAAAAATTCATTTTTCGTATTCCCTTTTCGTCGAGAAGGGAAATTCAGCGAAAAGTATGCGGGAATCATTTTTAATTATTTATATATTTATGAGAGCTTAGCGTTAAACGATTTTCAAACACGTGGTGCGACACTGCTAATCTAACAATGAATGCTTTATCTATAGTTATTTCTAGATATAGTATCACGGGAATCCCCTCTCCATATATAACCGGTGTGTTTTTCTTTCTCTAATCTTTGGGTAGATGTGTTATAGTCTGCTCCATATAACCCTACCTGGGATATGAATGACCCTATATTTGCAAATTTCTAGCAAAAGGCTACAAAAATAATGTTATCTAGAAGACGTTTGTATTACTTCTTGGACCCTTATCAATATCAAAATGTATATTTATACTGTAAAAGTACAGGTAAATATCTACCTGTAAATAGGAACTATATCAGAACAGACTATAATTGGTATGTCATTGTTCTCCAGTGTTTGTATACTTTGACTCCCAAAAAGTGGGTGAAAGGTAAACAAACATACATCAGTTGGTTGGTTGGCTATAAATACCAACAGGTTTTAGTTGTTATTGTCATGTTTGCTCTCTGTACTTTATTTCAATATGAAAGTCACAACTGTTGTATCTCGTTGTTTTATATTAGTACAACAAACGCCATAGAGTACAATATCTAAACGTTTAAAATGCACAAGATGCAGGGCCTGGGCCCAGTTTCTCGAACATGTCTTTAACTTCAAATTGTCCATAGGGAAGCATTACAGATTTTAAGGAAGGATCCTTAACTTAAGATATTTTACTTAACTTTTCTAATGCTAACGTTAAAGGATCCCTTAAAGTAAAGGATTGTTCATGAAACTGGGACCTCGATTGCTGTGTTACAAACTATATAATTAAGAATAGAAAATATGTAATTACTATTAAACATTAAACCTTGAAAAACCTCAATACGCACGTCCAAGATAAAGCCTTAACCGATTTCTTCATTTTTTCATAAAACGACAACATATGTTTGTCCTATTAGTTCATGTACATGTTTGTTTGTTTGTTTGTGTGAATAGAGTTAAATCATATTTTGCTAACGACACTAATGCGCATGTCCCAATCAACAACATGAACATGCTTCAACTAAATCCAGAATGGTTACCTGTCTTCCATCTTGTTGACGGATCGGTCTAAACAAAGCACTAATCATACTATATAACAGGAATCATAGATATGATATCCGAGACAAATCCCAACTGTAAATAATGACAAATGGCGGTAACAAACCAAAATCCAAGATGGCTGCCTGTCGGTCATCTGGCAGACGGATCAAGCCAAAAAGCAATATGCGTACCTACATACATGTATAGGGCCCAAGGATAATCTACATAGAGGTTTCGCAAATGACTGTTGTTTATCATGTAAATTAAACCCTTGTTAGTTAATTTTCACGAGATTTAGCGTGTCATTCAAAAACACTATAAAGACACAAAAATCTTTGTTTCTATGTAATATTTAGGTATACTTATCTGCTTAAAATTAACCTCTGATGCAATTCCCTCATTGTATTATACATGTTTATAACAAGACACTATAATATGAGGTATGATATAAGATAATGATATTATGCATTTTAAGGAATTCATATTTTTGCGCTGATATGAAAAACATGTAAATCATGATTTATTATAATTATGGTCTAACATAGGTATAGGTCACTGCAATAGCTAGTCTGAAATAATATACAGGATGCTTGTAATAAGTTCCAATCAAGAACAATATACATATATTCAAAACTTTCAAATTCGCAACAGGTATGACCATTGCATGTCCAGATCACGTAATAATCGATATAAGCATATTCTGGTCTTTCATGCCAAATTCCGAATGGTTCGAAGTCGATTCTATGTAATCTACTTTATCGCTGGGTAACAGTATATGTACAATTACTCCCCTCGGCAATCATTTAATAGCGTTGAATCATCATGAAGACTTCAGACGATATGAATAACAAGAGCTGTTGGAGAACAGCAAAGCTCGCCTATTCAGAAGAAGTTGATGTTCAAGTATTTACTATTTAAACATGGAAATATGACAAATTAACAGACTCAAAAAACCCCTAAAGGGCCCCAAATTGGTTGTATTATCACGTTCAGCATCCATACACATTAGGAAAATAAAATCATAAACATTTATGATGACTTAAGCTAAACAATTGACGAAACAGAAACTTGCTCAAAAATTTTAACGTGAAATGGAACGCCAACGCTGACGCCGACGCCGGGGTGACAACATTAGCTCCCCCTATTCTTCGAATAGGCGAGCTAATAAATCAGCAAAGTTGGTATATGTGTACATTGTTACGGTCTTTTGATGATCCGTTGGTAACTACCAGTCTATCCCCACGTACTGATATTGCTCTGGGATTGTCGATCCCGTCTTTTACCGTCAGAAGTTCTCTGATTCGAGTTCCGCACGCAGACATCTGTACCACGTTCTTTGACTTTCGCCCACAGACGTACAGATTCCCGTCGCGGTCGACGTCTATTCCCACCCCACAGTCGACTACTCCGACCTCCATGACACATGTTTGTCCACTGCTAGATAGCTGTGTCACAACGGCATCATTTGACGTCAAAATACTTGCATATGTGAGGTTTCTGACGGGGCAGCAGACAAGGTGGTTGCAACTGTTTGAAAAACTGTGAACCTTTGCAGTTTTCCCATCCATTCCAACTCTGTAAATATCTTTTGGTGAACTCACCATGAATTTTCCATCTATGAAAGATATGCCATAACATTCATGTGGTGTCTTTATAACTTTTGATAGGGTCAGAGTGGATTGATGTACATTCACTACATGTATACCCACTTGAGTGTTAGTTACAGCTACAGCCACTTTTCTATCGTTCATTAAACACAAATCACGAGGCCAGCCACCAATGTTCAGAACATCCAAACACTTTCCCTCGGACGAGAATAACTTCAGACAATCGTTTTGATGATCGCTTATCAGAATATTTCTGTTCTCCATCAATACAACTCCATGAGCAGTACAATAAGTTTTATCGGTCGGAACTGTTATGTTTAATGCCTTTACTTTTGTGACGCGATTATTAGAAAGCGTGGTATGATTACTTATACGGTCAACGCCGTCAGGAAGGCTGCATGGTTGTTCCTCCACAACGATTCGTCCGAGGGACAGCGGGCTGGATTGGTCGATCGTGGCGAGGTTTGTGTCGATATCATGTTTCATAGAGAGTGACGTAGAAGATGAAATGTCGTCAATCAGATCATTATACGCCCCGATCTCTGTCTGACCCCGATGGAACAGTTGTATCATCTCGATGTGGTCTACTCTTTGAGCTGCTGTCCGAGACGCGTCCTTTGTGTCCTGAATGGCAGCCATCAATCTAGTACACTTTTGTCTGGAGATATCAACCTTAGCTTTCTCGTCTTTATACTTTGATGTTAGTTCCTGCGTTAACTCGTCTTGCTTTTGGTCGAGATAAGAGATAAATTTTTGCCGAAGATAGGAAATACTCTTT
>SAYR01013870.1:126285-154789 GCA_004382745.1 Argopecten irradians irradians
TGTTCTAAAGCTTCGGTTATTTAGAGTACACTCAGATATTTTGATTACACTAAGATATTTAGAGTACACTCAGATATTTAGAGTACACTCAGATATTTAGAGTACACTCAGATATTCAGAGTGTGTACAACTCAGATATTTGGATTGCACGAAGATATACAGAGTACACTTAGATATTTAGAGTACACTCAGACATTTAGAGTACACTCAGATATTTTGATTACACTAAGATATTTTAGAGTATACTCAAGATAATTCAGATGTACACTCAAAATAATTTAGAGTACACTCAGATATTCAGAGTGTGTACACTCAGATATTTGGATTGCCACGAAGATATACAGAGTACACTTAGATATTTAGAGTACAGTCAGACATTTAGAGTAACTCAGATAATTTGATTACACTAAGATATTTAGAGTATACTCAGATATTCAGAGTACACTCAGATATTTAGAGTAAACTCAGATATTCAGAGTACACTCAAGATATTCAGGAGTACACTAAGATATTTAGAGTACACTCAATTATTCAGAGTACATTCAGATATTCAGAGTGTGTACACTCAGATATTTAGAGTACACTCAGATATTTTGATTACAATAAGTTATTTAGAGTATACTCAGATATTCAGAGTACACTAAGATATTTAGAGTACACTCAGATATTCAGAGTGTGTACACTCATATATTTGGATTACACGAAGATATACAGAGTTAAACTCAGATATTCAGTGTACACTAAGATATTTAGAGTACACTCAGATATTCAGAGGGTGTTCACTCAGATATTTAGAGTACACTCAAGATATTTTGATTACACTAAGACATTAGAGTATACTCAGATATTTTAAAGTACACTCAGAATATTTAGAGTACACTCAGATATTCAGAGTGTGTACACTCAGATATTTGAGTACACTCAGATATTTCGAGTATACTCAGATATTCAGAGTATACTCAGATATTCAGAAAATACTTATTATTCAGAGTGCACTAAGATATTTTGATTGCACTCAGATATTTAGAGTAACACTCAGATATTCAGAGTATACTCAGATAATCAGAGAACACTTATATATTTAGAGTACACTCATATATTCAGAAAACACTTATATATTCAGAGTACACTCAGATATTTTGATTGCACTCAGATATTTAGAGTACCACTCAGATATTTAGAGTACACTCAGATATTTCAGAGTACACTCAGATATTCAGAGTATACTCAGATATTTAAAGTACACTTAGATATTCAGGAGTGTGTACACTCAAATATTTTGCTTACACTAAGATATTCAGAGTACACTCAGATATTTAGAGTACCACTCAGATTTTTAGAGTATACTCAGATATTCAGAGTAATACTCAGATATTCAGAAAAACACTTATATATTTAGAGTACACTCATATATTCAGAAACACTTATATATTCAGAGTACACTCAGATATTTTAGATTACACTCAGTTATTCAGAGTGTGTATTACTCAGATATTTAGAGTACACTCAGATAATTCAGTGAACACTTATATATTCATATTACACTCAGATATACAGAGTACACTTAAATATTCAGAGTATACTCAGATATTTAGAGAATACTCAGATATTCAGAGTACACTCGGATATCAGAGTATAGTCAGTAGTTGTTCTGGTTTACTCTGTTGACCATGACATAGGCCTGTTTTAAGATCTAAATCACTGTCAATATAAAGCTGGCAGAACACTGGTGAAATTGTAGTATACTTGACTTTATCGTTCCCCAAATCACGTGAAATGATAGGAGGTCACCCAACTGCCTATAAACATTCTAGAGGTACTCCGAGTTCTGTACAAACCATACAAACATTCGCTGGCTTCCGAGCGAAAACTTGGTTATAGATGTTTTATCTTAACATGTAGATTAAATATAATTAGACTAATGGTATACCAATTAAACTTCAGGTGTTTATTGTATAAATTAAAAACAAACTAAGATATCAGTGTCTTTATAATTTAAAAGTATCACTTTTGGAATTCGAGACATTATTTTTTCTCGGAGTTTTTGAAGGTTATGAAAAATTCCAAACTTTCAACATTTTAAATACACTTGTTGACAGAGACCCTGAAGGAACATAAATATGTACACGTAATTCAGGTTTTTTTGTTGTTGTTTTGTTTTTTTGGGGGGATGGGGGGGATGGGGGGAGGAGCTCGAGGGAGAGGTTCATAAATTATACCATGTTTGAAACCCACTAAACTGATAGTTATTAGTAAAATAAATCCGCGATGTTTGAAAAAAAAGTTCAATGCGAAATGTTTATTCTCATACCTTTATTATGTGAAAATACATTGATAAGGGCATTACAGCCGCAGACTCCATCAGCAAACTTCTATTTCTAGTGAAGCAAAGTCGGTGCGCGGCCTGCTCTTTGGATAGGTGATCGTTCGTTGGGTCGAGCCCCGGACTTGGCAGCGTAACCTTAATTTGGTGGAAGCGGTGGGATTCTGAAGAGGCTGATTTTGAAAGTGAAAAATGCAATCACAGAAGTCTGCTGGGTATATTTTCATATATTTCTAAACTGCAAGATATACTATGATGGCTAATAATGGAATGTACATAACATGTGTCAACTATCTGTTTATTGTACCTATATTCAGTGTTGTTTTTGTCGACAACGTCCTGTAATAACCCTTTTTTGTATTAATAAGAAAAGCTGTATTTACAACTACAAATAAAGCAATGAGTAAAGATTTTATATACAAGAAAACATTTAAATTACATGTACACATTGAGTTTCCTTCAAGGTCATTTCAACGAGCACATCCTAAAAAACATGTAATTTTAGTTGATGAAAAAGGTGACCTTTTGCCCAGTTATCTGTGCGTTGAAGGCATGCAAAGTCGCATGGCCGTAATATGCTTTATTTCAGTATTACGGATGGAAGGAAGCAGGCATGAAAGGTATATTTTCTATAACTTCAGAAACCCAAAAACTGATATTTACAGTAATGACACATTAAATGAATAATAAAACTATGATTCCTTAAATAAAAGATAGTAGTGGGTTTAAAAAAACTGTTTTCACATAATTACTTCAAAACAATTGCGTTTACTAGCATGCAAAACTGTACATAATAGTAATGGTTTTTAATATCTGAAGCATAGAAAATTAACAACTTACTTGTTACCATGTTTCCATCCGTCCGTATTTTTATTTTGGACCCGATATCTCTTGAAGGAAAACATATTGCGGCCACTCGACCATCTACTGATTAACTAGGGAAAGGTTCAACACCTTTTTACCAAATGCAATTATTTAAAAAAAACACTTGTTGACAGTGACCCTGAAGAACATAATTATGTACACGCTAATTCCAGTTTGATTTTTAATGTACTAAAAACTGTTACTCATTGCTCTTTTGCTTCTAAATTTAGTTACTCTTCAAAATACAAGAATTAAGTTTCTGATAACAGCTTTTGTACCAAACCAAATTGACAACTGAAGGTACAAAACACACTTTCTTCATTACATTTTATGTGCAAAGAGAAATCTGGGTGTTATCGCCATCCGCTACTTTAGGCATTGTGGAAAAATTCATTTTTTCGTATTCCCTTTTCGTCGAGAAGGGAAATTCAGCGAAAAGTATGCGGGAATCATTTTTAATTATTTATATATTTATGAGAGCTTAGCGTAATAACGATTTTCAAACACGTGGTGCTGGACACTGCTAATCTAACAATGAATGCTTTATCTACATAGTTATTTCTAGATATAGTATCACGGGAATCCCCTCTCCATATATAACCGGTGTTTTTCTTTCTTTGCTTAATCTTTGGGTAGATGTGTTATAGTCTGCTCCATATAACCCTACCTGGGATATGAATGACCCTATATTTGCAAATTTCTAGAACAAAGGCTACAAAAATAATGTTATCTAGAAGACGTTTGTATTACTTCTTTGACCCTTATCAATATCAAAATGTATATTTATACTGTAAAAGTACAGGTAATATTCTACCTGTAAATTAGAACTATATCAGAACAGACTATAATTGGTATGTCATTGTTCTCCAGTGTTTGTATACTTTGACTCCCAAAAAGTGGGTGAAAGGTAAACAAACATACATCAGTTGGTTGGTTGGCTATAAATACCAACAGGTTTTAGTTGTTATTGTCATGTTTGGCTCTCTGTACTTTATTTCAATATGAAAGTCACAACTGTTGTATCTCGTTGTTTTATATTAGTACAACAAACGCCATAGAGTACAATATCTAAACGTTTAAAATGCACAAGATGCAGGGCCTGGGCCCAGTTTCTCGAACATGTCTTTAACTTCAAATTGTCCATAGGGAAGCATTACAGATTTTAAGGAAGGATCCTTAACTTAAGATATTTTACTTAACTTTTCTAATGCTAACGTTAAAGGATCCCTTAAAGTAAAGGATTGTTCATGAAACTGGGACCTCGATTGCTGTGTTACAAACTATATAATTAAGAATAGAAAATATGTAATTACTATTAAACACCTCAATACTCACGTTCAAAATAAAGCCTTAACCGATTCTTCATTTTTTTCATAAAACGACAACATATGTTTGTCCTATTAGTTCATGTACATGTTTGTTTGTTTGTTTGTGTGAATAGAGTTAAATCATATTTTGCTAACGACACTAATGCGCATGTCCAATCAACAACATGAACATGCTTCAACTAAATCCAGAATGGTTACCTGTTCTTCCATCTTGTTGACGGATCGGTCTAAACAAAGCACTAATCATACTATATAACAGGAATCATAGATATGATATCCGAGGACAAATCCCAACTGTAAATAATGACAATGGCGGTAACAAAAACCAAAATCCAAGATTGGCTGCCTGTCGCGTCATCTGGCAGACGGATCAAAGCCAAAAAGCAATATGCGTACCTACATACATGTATAGGGGCCCAAGGATAATCTACATAGAGGTTTCGCAAATGACTGTTGTTTATCATGTAAATTAAACCTTTGTTAGTTAATTTTCACGAGATTTAGCGTTGTCATTCAAAAACACTATAAAGACACACAAAAATCTTTGTTTCTATGTAATATTTAGGTATACTTATCTGCTTAAAATTAACCCTCTGATGCAATTCCCTCATTGTATTTATACATGTTTATAACAAGACACCTATAATATGAGGTATGATATAAGATAATGATATTATGCATTTTAAAGGAATTCATATTTTTGCGCTGATATGAAAAAAACATGTAAATCATGATTTATTATAATTATGGTCTAACATAGGTATTAGGTCACTGCAATAGCTAGTCTGAAATAATATACAGGATGCTTGTAATAAGTTCCAATCAAGAACAATATACATATATTCAAAACTTTTCAAATTCGCAACAGGTATGACCATTGCATGTCCAGGATCACGTAATAATCGATATAAGCATATTCTGGTCTTTCATGCCAAATTCCGAATGGTTCGAAGTCGATTCTATGTAATCTACTTTATCGCTGGGTAACAGTATATGTACAATTACTCCCCCTCGGCAATCATTTAATAGCGTTGAATCATCATGAAGACTTCAGGACGATATGAATAACACAGAGCTGTTGGAGAACAGCAAAGCTCTCGCCTATTCAGAAGAAGTTGATGTTCAAGTATTTACTATTTAAACATGGAAATATGACAAATTAACAGACTCAAAAAACCGCCTAAAGGGCCCAAATTGGTTGTATTATCACGTTCAGCATCCATACACATTAGGAAATAAAATCATAAACATTTATGATGAATTAAGCTTAAACAATAGACAAAATAGAAACTTGCTCAAAAACTTTAACATGGATATATGACAAATTAACAGACTCAAAAAACCCCTAAAGGACCCCAAATTGGTTGTATTATCACGTTCAGCATCCATACACATTAGGAAAATAAAATCTAAACATTTATGATGACTAAGCTAAACAATTGACGAAACAGAAACTTGCTCAAAAATTTAACGTGAAATGGAACGCCAACGCTGACGCCGACGCCGCGGGTGACAACATTAGGCTCCCCCTATTCTTCGAATAGGCGAGCTAATAAATCAGCAAAGTTGGTATATGTGTACATTGTTACGGTCTTTGATGATCCGTTGGTAACTACCAAGTCTATCCCCACGTACTGATATTGCTCTGGGATTGTCGATCCCGTCTTTTTACGTCAGAAGTTCTCTGTATTCGAGTTCGCGCGAACGCAGAGACATTCGTCCACGTTTCTTTGACTTTCGCCCACAGACGTCACAGATTCCCGTCGCGGTCGACGTCTATTCCCACCCACAGTCGACTACTCCGACCTCCATGACACATGTTTGTCCACTGCTAGATAGCTGTGTCACAACGGCATCATTTGACGTCAAAATATGCATATGTGAGGTTTCTGACGGGGCAGCAGACAAGGTGGTTGCAACTGTTTGAAAAACTGTGAACCTTGCAGTTTTTCCCATCCATTCCAACTCTGTAAAATATCTTTTGGTGAACTCACCATGAATTTTCCATCTATGAAAGATATGCCATAAACATTCATGTGGTGTCTTTATAACTTTTGATAGGGTCAGAGTGGATTGATGTACATTCACTACATGTATACCCACTTGAGTGTTAGTTACAGCTACAGCCACTTTTCTATCGTTCATTAAACACAAATCACGAGGCCAGCCACCAATGTTCAGAACATCCAAACACTTTCCCTCGGACGAGAATAACTTCCATTCCAACTCTGTAAATATCTTTTGGTGAACTCACCATGAATTTTCCATCTATGAAAGATATGCCATAACATTCATGTGGTGTCTTTATAACTTTTGATAGGGTCAGAGTGGATTGATGTACATTCACTACATGTATACCCACTTGAGTGTTAGTTACAGCTACAGCCACTTTTCTATCGTTCATTAAACACAAATCACGAGGCCAGCCACCAATGTTCAGAACATCCAAACACTTTCCCTCGGACGAGAATAACTTCAGACAATCGTTTTGATGATCGCTTATCAGAATATTTCTGTTCTCCATCAATACAACTCCATGAGCAGTACAATAAGTTTTATCGGTCGGAACTGTTATGTTTAATGCCTTTACTTTTGTGACGCGATTATTAGAAAGCGTGGTATGATTACTTATACGGTCAACGCCGTCAGGAAGGCTGCATGGTTGTTCCTCCCACAACGATTTCGTCGAGGACAGCGGCTGGATTGGTCGATTGTGGAGAGGTTTGTGTCGATATCATGTTTCATAGAGAGTGACGTAGAAGATGAAATGTCGTCAATCAGATCATTATACGCCCCGATCTCTGTCTGGCCGCGATGAAACAATTGTATCATCTCGATGTGGTCCACTCTTAGCGCTGCTGTCCGTGACTTGTCCTTTGTGTTCTGAATGGCAGCCATCAATCTACTACATTTTTGTCTGGATATATCAACCTTCGCTTTCTCGGCTTTATACTTTGATGTAAGATCTTGCGTTAACTCGTCTTGCTTTCGGTCGAGAAAAGCGTTAATGTTTTGTCGCAGATCGGTAATACTGCTTAAACAGTTTTCTTGACATTGTTGCATGGCGTCATCCTTATCGTCAAACGATTTCTTGATTAGTATCATATTATTGAAAGCCTGTCCCAGAGCATTTTCCACGTCGTCTAAATGCGAACTGTTCTGCTGCTTTTCAAAATACTCCGTAGCAGTCTTTACCGTGTCACACTGTCGGTGTTCTGTGATGATACATGTACTGCATCCGATAAATTTATGATCTTCGCAGTACCAGTCCATCTTCTCGTTGTGTCTTGAACATGTATGAACAGGTTTGTTTTGTAACACTTCATAATTTTCATCTGTGATAGAAACAATGTCACAATCTTCATGGGCGAGATCATGGACGTTTTCTTTACAAACCTCACAAAACAGCATTCTAGTTGTTCTGCAAAAGAACTTTGCTTGAATCGACATGTTCTTTTTTTCTTGCATGGACCACAATACGATGAAGTATACGTCTTCTTCGTGAGGGTTGCAAAATCCTGAACGAGGTTGTTGGCCGGAAACTGCCGTGCCCAGGTCTCCTTACTCTCAGAGGGATCGACTGGTGATGTGATCTTCCTACATACGGGACAGGGAAAGGAGGTAGCGGCCGCCATGTCACCTGATAAGTCTGTGACGATGTAGGTACCGAGACATCCCTCACAGAAGGAATGCAAACAGGGAAGAGACTTCGGCTGATACATCTGCTCCAGACAAATAGGGCAGTCGAGCAGACGACAAGGCGGAACAGAAGTGTCGCCATTGCTGTATTCCTGTAAAAGCCCACCTTCCGCCATCTTTTTTTCTGACTATTCAAAAATCTGAAAAATTGAAGTATAGTATCTCATTAATATTTTCCCTCTAACATTTGTTTCATTTACATGTACATTTTTTTCAATCAAAATTCAACAACATCATGTTGATTTTAATCTACATCTATACCAAGTTAAATGGTAAACTATCAATTCTGGGATATCTTTTGTTCTTAAAATTGCGTATTTTCTTTTTCATTTTCATTATCCACATATTTGATCAAGTATTTCTATATTGTACAATGTATTGTTTATAAATTATTGATTCATAAATTTATGAATTTGAAAAGAAAGTATAGCAAAGATATGGAAAGTAATTAGAATGTGCCATAACGTCTTTCACATGTAGAAATTTATTATATGTGATAATTATATATAACTGGACAACGGATGCAGACAAAAATATCATTTTTTTATAAAATGTATTAAAACACCACTTATAAATTAAAGATGCTCCACCGCCGACAGAGCATAAATGATATTCATCATTTGAACAATAATTGGTGTTTAATCGTGTATATATTTAACAATAATTGGTGTTTAATCGTGTATATATTTATGTCTAGTTAACAAAACAAATATAAAATAATCTATTTTGCCTATACTCTTTTCCATATAGGATATAGTGCATCGGAATATTTTCGAGATTTTTTCACATTTTTAACTTGAAGCTCAAACTTTTCAAAGGTGGTTATAGTGTAAAGAAAGTAACTTTTGTAACTGAAGAAAAATACTCAATCGTCTGCTCCTGTTTTTGATGGTGGAAAAAAAAACATTTGTCAGCGGTGGAGCATATTTAAGAAATAATTATGATTATGCATCACCGAGTTGTCTCCTAGAGCTACTTGAAAAATCGTTTCTTCCTAGTACAGTGAAATGACTTTGAAATTTATTTCAACATCGTTTGTATGGAATTTCACTAGTTTTGTTTACATCACGGGTTGGATGAATGCATCCTCGATACTCCAGGGCTTCCGATCACTTACGATCTCTACACCCCTAGACTATCTCATAGTGAAATTGAAGGCAGCTCAGCGGAAAACATTTGACCAATCACAGGCTAGCAAATATTTCATTTGAAGACAACAGAGAGAGCGACGCCTAACATCAAAGCCACAGAGTCAACCACAGTGTACCATTATACGGCTCTTTTGATGTACATCAAATGACAAAGTTACCTGTACTATTCTATTGCCTCCAGTTTTACTATGAGATAGTCCAGGGGTGTAGAGATCGTAAGTGATCGGAACCCCTGGAATATCGAGGATGGATGAATGTAACTGTAACTCTGGCTAGCTGACTTATTGTATGTAAACATGGTTTGTACATGGAAGATGCCCAAACAAAATATTTGTATTTATGGAACTGTAAGCGTTAAAGTGTAGTTTTAACCGAAATGTCCAAATAAATTTTGTTTCTATGAGTATGTGCATTGGATATTACAAACTTTTCCAAGTATACTGACAGTGTATAGCCGTATTTTGTATTTTACACGGAAAACTTGTCAGTTTCATTAAGCAGCATGGATAATAGTATCTTTGATTTCAAAAAAGCGGGGGGGGGGGGGCAAAAAAAATCAGATATAAACACAATAATATATGTTGATTATAATGTGTGAAAGGGTATGTAGATAATTAACGAGTAAGTTAAATGTGATGACGAAAGTTGATAAGAGTGTCCTCCTGTGAGAGGCTATGTTCAGATAGGGCTTACCATAGAGAAACCGGCCCCGGCAGCTCTCCAAAATTATGCGGGTTTTTGTTTATTATTAATATAGACTTTATTTCATTCATCCATACACAATTCATATTATACAATTTGCGAATCAGACACGTGAATTGGATTCGGAAACGAGTTTTATGATATAAGACCTATATTAATCCGTTTCCATTTATTGTTAATTATTACAATTTATACTGTTAAAATTCAAAAGCTATATAGTGAAGCAAGTAAAATGTGTAAGCTACATTTTTATAACAATATGATATCCTAAATATACAATTCATAAAAAGTTTGGTTACTAAATCTGGGTCACATGTACTCGCTTACACTACCATGGTTAGTAATTTAAATAGGATTTACTTCCCTTTACTTATGGTAATACCGTTCTTTCGCAGAACATAGATCTACTTTCACTTTCGATTTATAAAGTACACAGTCGAGATTAAGACCTTCATATCAGCATATCACATTTGATATTACTAGATACAGAGGTTTATTATCACACGTTTAATATTATCTATATAGATAGTCGGTCTATCATCAGTCAATCAAACTTAAACAATTATAACGGGACTACCTCAGTGTACGCCTCTTACAAGTGTATTCTCGACGCCTTCCGAGTATTTCAACAGATGACATTTGTTTACACATGTCGTGTTGCTTACATTAGTCTTCCGAATGATCCTTACATATATCCTTATTATTGATAGTATGTCAGTATCTGACAATCTTTTGATAACAACTTACCGATAATATCGAAGTACGTTGGTTAGGTGTATTCACCTCGTTGCTAGTGTATACACCTTATAAGAGAGGGTTCAGAAAACGGATAGAGAACATCCGGAAAATATATTTTAATATGATACAAAGAGAGATACCGGTATTTTCACCTAACGGATCCGGATTTGCCACACTTGTCCTACAGAGTTAACCAGTAGCCCTATATTCTGTCACACATTTCATGACCTGCAAACACATGTGATCAAATTTCAGGGGCGTAGCTGGGTTTGTATACATATTGTACGCACTTGTGACAAAGACCTAGAATACACTGATTCACTTGACAGTGAACTTAAAGATCCTCCACCTCTGCCAAATGGTATTTTTACTTACTTTACACCCTTACCAAGTTTGAGCTTCCTATTTTACTTCCAATCAAGATAAAAATATTAGAAAATAATTAATTGCGTCCCGAAAAAAAACCCATGCCCCTATGCCCTATATGGAATGAAGTACTGATTGCGCATGTACACAATGTACCAAATGCAAAATATATTTTTGTGTATTCTTGTGCTTATTAGATACATATATACACGACAATAATCGGATGGCTAACGTTATGTGTACAGACTGTTTCTCTTCAAGGTTGTTTGTTGTAGAGTTTCATCAGTAACGATATGGACCAATGAATCAGACCAAAGTTGGTAATACGTGCACATTATTACTATCTGTTGAGATTTCGTTGGTAACTACCATCATATCCACACGTACGATATTTCTACTAGGGTGTCAATCCCTATCCTACTGTAGAATCTCTGATTCGAGATTCCGCACGCCAGATATATGTCACACGTTCTACTTTGACTTTTGACACACACGTAACAGATTCCGTCAGCGATCGACTTGTCTATTTCCATTACACAGTCGATACTCCGAACCTCCATATAACACAAGTCTGTCCACTGCCTAAGAGAGCTTGTGTCACAATGGCATCTTTTGACGTGAAATTGCTTTGCAAATGTGAGGTTTCATACCGGCAGAAGACAGGACTGGTTGGCCAATTGTTTGACTAAACTGTGAACCTTTTTCAGCCTTCCCATCACTTCCCAACTCTGGAAATATATTATTGGTGCAACTCACCAGGAATTTTCCATCTGTATGCAAAGAATATGCCATAAACGCAGTTCATGTGGGGTCTTTATAACATTTGATAGGGTCAGAGTGGATTGATGTACATTCACTACATTGTATACCCACTTTAGTGTTACTACAGCTACAGCTTACTTTTCTATTGTTCATAAAATCAGGCAAATCATGAGGGCCAGCCACCAATAATTAGAAACATCCAAACACTATCCTCGGACGAGAATAAACTTTCAGGACAATCGTTTTGATGATTCGCTTATTCACAATATTTCTAGTTCTCCATCAAATACAACTCCAATGAGCAGTACACATATGTTTTTATTGCGTCGGAAAATGTTCTGTTTAATTGTCATTTACTTTTGTTGACGCGATATAGAAGCCGGTATGATTACTATACGGTCAACGCCGTCAGGAAGACTGCAATGGTTGTCCTCCACAAGAATTTCCTAGGGACAGTGAGGACTTGGATTTTGGTCGTCGTGGCAGAGGTTCTGTGTCATATCATGTTTCATAGAGAGTGACGTAGAAGATAGAATGTCGGTACAAATCAGATCACTTACTACGCCCCGATCTCTGTTCTGACCCCGATGGAAACAGTTGTATAATCTACGATAGTGGCTTCTACTCTTTGAGCGCTGTACCGAGACGCGTCCCTTGTGTCTGATGGCAGCCATCAATCTAGTACAACTTTTGTCTGGAAGATATTCAACCTTAGTTTCTCGTTTATACTTTGAATGTTTAGTCCTGACGTTAAACGTCGTCTTGCTTTTGGTCGAGACTAAAGTATAATTTTTGCCGAAGATTACGGGAAATACTTCTTTAAAATGTTTTCCTTGAACATAAGTTGACATTGGCGGTCATCCTTTATCGTACAAACCGATTTCTTCATTAGTATCATATTATTGAAAGCCTGTCCAGGCATTTTCTAGTTCGTCAAAATGCGAAACTGTTTTCTGATGCTTTCTAAATACTCCAAATCAGTCTTTTACCGTGCACACTGTCGGTGTTCTGTGATGATACATGTACTGCATTCCGGATACATTATCTGAGGGTTACTTCGCAGATACACTGATCCATCTTCTCGTCTGTTGTCTTGAACATTAGAACAGGTTTTGTGTTTGTGACTACACTTCATTTATTTTCATCTGCGATGAAACCAATGTCACATACTCTTCATGTACGTGAGATCATAGAAAGTTTTTCTTTACAGACCTCAACCAAACACCAATGAACTTTATTGTTCTGCAAAAGAACTTCGCTGGAGTTAACATGTTCTTTCCTTCTCTTGCAATGACCACACTACGAATGAGATCCGTCGTCTTCTTGCGAGAGTTTGCAAAATCTTCGACGAGGTTGTTCGGTCGGAAACTGCCGTGCCCAGGTCTCCTTTACCTCAGAGGATCGACTGTGATGTTATCTGTCAACAGGACTAGGGGAAGGAGGTAGCCGGCCGCCATGTACCTGAATAACGTCTGTGACCGATGTAGGTACCCAAGAATCCCTCTACAGAAGGAAATGTAAACAGGGAAGAGACTTCGGCTGAAACATCTGACCAATAGGCAGTCGGGTAGACGAAAGGTTGGTGATTTGAAGTGCCGGTCAATTGCTGATATTCCTTTTAGAGGCCCACTTTCCGCCTCTTTTTCTGACTATTCAATTCTGCAGAATTGAAGTATAGTGTCTTCTATAAAATTTTCTCTCGTAACATTATGTTTCATTTTCCTAGTACATTTTTTGTCTTTCAAATTAACAAATTATAGTTGATTTTTAATCTGCATTAAATCAAGTTAAAAGGTACATTATTAATCTCTCGATTATCTTTGTTGCTAAACGCTTACTTATTCGTCAATTTATTTCACTTTTAATCAAGTCTTCCATGTTTCACATGTATTGAACTCCTTGCTGTAACTAGCTATCTTTCATAATTTGATGAATTTTTTAAAATAAAGTATAGAAAAGACTGGAACAGTAGTATAGAGAGCCATTAACCTCTTCACAAAATTTCATTATATGTTGGATACTGGATATGAAGCATTATCTGACACGGAAGCAGACAAAAATAACATATTTTTTAAAATAATATAATAATGAAAACAAACACTAATAATATAACTTAAGATAATAATCATGTTATAGTATCAAAAGTTGTCGCCTAGTGCTACTTGAAAAATCGTTTTTTCCTAGTACGGTGAAACTTTGAAATGCTTATACATAAACAATTATTATCGAATTGTATGGAATTGTCCCATAGTTTTGTTTACATCACAGATTTGACGGTTACTGTAGCCAGCTGGCCTACTTTTATGAGACACTGTTTGATACAAGGAAGAATACCGAAACAAAATATTAGTCATTATTTCAGGAATGTATGTATGCTAAAGTGTAGTTTAACCGACCATGTTCGAAATTAACTTTGTTTATAAGATTTATGTACATAGAGGTTCACTCAAACAAGTGGACTGTTGTTTATCATGATTTATAAACTCAGTTATTGTAATTTTCAAATTTTTTGGAAAAAGACACGAGCTTATAGCGATGATATCTTTATAAGAATATGAACAATTAACTACGAGGTTGAAGTAAGTTGACGTGATGACAAAAGTTTGATAGAGATGACCTCCTGGGTGAGGCATGTTCTGCATAGGGATGACCGAGGGGAATCCAACCCCCTGACAGCTCTCAACAAAATATGTGGTATTTTTAATCACCATTATGGACTTTGCTAACCAAGGGTATTCAATACTATACATGATGTAATTCGATTTTGCCAGGCCTTACATTACAATACATGTTTATGTGTGTATTTGCATATACAGTACACCATATGATGATTTTATTGGAAAATAACAAAATAAAAATAGTAATATTTCTTATTATATTATATCTCGTACCCCGTGTATATAATCCCGCGTAAAAAAATTTATACAAGCATTATTTTTGCAACTTCATAATGATGTTGCACACCTTTCTCATCTTGATAAACGCCAATCTTTCTATTCTGTCAGCATGAAGAACCTTCCTTCAATCAAAAGAGTTCGGAATTAAGACAGTGTAAATTCTTGTGTGTAATCCATATTCGTTGAAAATGAGTCGCTGATATCTCCTTCTTTACCGCGTTAACAGCACGAGTGTGCATGCGCAGCTTCGAATGCTACCACGTTACATTTGGAGATGTATTTATTTGTGGGTTCAAAATAAATCAAATGCAATTATATATATTTTAATTACTTACAGCTCTGTGAGAGCTTAGCGTTAAACAACTTTCAAACACGTGGTGCGACACTGCTAATCTAACAATGAATGTTTTATTTATAGTTATTTCTAGATATAGTAACACGGGAATCCCCTCCTCACTATATAACCGGTGTGTTATCATTTCTCCAATCTTGGGGTAGATATGTTATAGTCTGCTTCATATATCCCTTACCTGGGATATGAATGACCCTATATTTGCACATTTCTAGCAAAAGGCTACAAAATAATGTTATCTAGAAGACGTTTGTATTACTTCTTTGACCCTTATCAATATTAAAATGTATATCTATACTGTAAAAGTACAGGTAAAAATCTACCTGTAAATAGGCACTCTTCCAGAACAGACTATAATTGGTATGCCATTGTTCTCCAGTGTTTGTATACTTTCTTTGATCCTCACAAAGTAGGTGAAAGGAGAACAAACCATATACCATTTTCATGACTCCTCTACATCGGGTGGTTGGCTTTAAATACCAGCAGTCTTTAGTCGTTATTGTTATATTTGCTATCCGTTCGTTATTTCAATATTAAAGTCACAACGGTTGTATCTCGATGTTTTATATTAACACAACAATCTTCATAGTACAATGTGTACATGTTTATTCGCCCAGATCAAAAGAACATAACTATATTTACAATGCACAGGATACAGGGCCTGGGCCCAGTTTCACGAACATTCCTAAAATTTAGGGAATCCGTTAAGTTAAAATTCCATATGAATCAGTACAGATTTTAAGGAAAGCTCCTTAACTTAAGAAGTTTTCCTGAACTGTTGTAATGCTTTTTTATGGGCAGATTACACGTTAAGGAATCCCTAAAGGAATGTTCATGAAACTGGGTCCTGGAAAATCGATCGCTATGTTACACAATTTGTAATTTAAAAAAGAAAATACGTAATGACTGTGAAACTTTAAACCTTGAAAAACCTCAATACCAAATAGCCAAAACCGATTTTTTGTTCACTTTTTCATAAAAAGACAGCATATGTATATCGTTTTAGTTCATGCACATGATAATTTGTTTGTTTGTTTGTAAAGAGTTGAATAATATTTTGCTAATGACACCAAAGGGCATGTCCCAATCAATAACATTAAACTGATGGCGGTAACAATCGTCAACTAATAAAATCCAGGATTGTTACCTGTCTTCCATCTTGTTGATGGATCGGTCTAAACAAAGCACTTATCATACTGCATCACAGGAATCATACCTATGATATATGAGACAGATTCCATCTGTAAATATTGACAAATGGCGGTAACAAACTTTCACCAAAATTCAAGATGACTGCCTGTCGGTCATCTGGTAGACAGATCAGTCCAAAATGCAAAATGCTTACCTGCATGTAGGGCCCAAGGATAATCTATATAGAGGTTTCCCAATAGATGACTGTTGTTTATCATGTTAATCAAACTCAAGCTAGTTAATTTTCACGAGCTTTAGCGTGTGTCTTTCAAAAAAACTACAGGGAAAACCTTTTTTGTTTGTTTCTGTGTAATGTTTAGGTATACTTGTCTGCATAAAATTAACCTCTGATGTAGTTCTATCGTTGTATTATCCATGTTTATGCATAATGTTACGAGACACTATACATGTGAGATGTGATATAAGATAATGCTATTATGTTTTACGCTATACTGTAAACGCACATATTTAGCGAATTCATATTTTAGCGCTGATGTGAAAAAGCTGTTAATCGTGATTCATTATCACGGTGGTCTAAGATAGGTTAAGCCAGGTCACTGCAATAGCTAGACAGAAGCAACATACAAGAAGCTTGTAATTGGTCCCAAACAAGAATAAGATACGTATATTCAAAACTTTTAAATTCGCAACAGATATGACTGTTGCATGCCCAGATCACGTGACAATCGATATCGACATATTCTGGTCTTTCATGCAAAATTCCGAATGGTTCGAAGTCAATTCTATGTAATTTATTATATCGATGGCTAACGTTATGTGTACAACTGTTTCTCTTCAAGATTGTTTGTTTAGAGTTCATCAGACGATATGGACAATGAATCAGCAAAGTTGGTATACGTGCACATTATTACTATCTGTTGATGATTCGTTGGTAACTACCAGTCTATCCCCACGTACTGATATTGCTCTGGGGTTGTCGATCCCATCCTTTACTGTCAGAAGTTCTCTGATTCGAGTTCCGCACGCAGATATCTGTACCACGTTCTTTGACTTTTGACCACACACGTACAGATTCCCGTCGCGATCGACGTCTATTCCCATTCCACAGTCGACTACTCCGACCTCCATAACACAAGTCTGTCCACTGCTAGAGAGCTTTGTCACAATGGCATCTTTTGACGTGAAAATGCTTGCAAATGTGAGGTTTCATACCGGGCAGGAGACAAGGTGGTGGCAATTGTTTGCTAAACTGTGAACCTTTTCAGCCTTCCCATCCATTCCAACTCTGGAAATATATTTTGGTGCACTCACCAGGAATTTTCCATCTATGAAAGATATGCCATAACAGTCATGTGGTGTCTTTATAACATTTGATAGGGTCAGAGTGGATTGATGTACATTCACTACATGTATACCCACTTTAGTGTTACTTACAGCTACAGCTACTTTTCTATTGTTCATTAAACACAAATCATGAGGCCAGCCACCAATATTCAGAACATCCAAACACTTTCCCTCGGACGAGAATAACTTCAGACAATCGTTTTGATGATCGCTTATCACAATATTTCTGTTCTCCATCAATACAACTCCATGAGCAGTACAATATGTTTTATTGGTCGGAACTGTTATGTTTAATGTCTTTACTTTTGTGACGCGATTATTAGAAAGCGTGGTATGATTACTTATACGGTCAACGCCGTCAGGAAGACTGCATGGTTGTTCCTCCACAAGAATTCCGAGGGACAGTGGGCTGGATTGGTCGATCGTGGCGAGGTTTGTGTCGATATCATGTTTCATAGAGAGTGACGTAGAAGATGAAATGTCGTCAATCAGATCATTATACGCCCCGATCTCTGTCTGACCCCGATGGAACAGTTGTATCATCTCGATGTGGTCTACTCTTTGAGCTGCTGTCCGAGACGCGTCCTTTGTGTCCTGAATGGCAGCCATCAATCTAGTACACTTTTGTCTGGAGATATCAACCTTAGCTTTCTCGTCTTTATACTTTGATGTTAGTTCCTGCGTTAACTCGTCTTGCTTTTGGTCGAGATAAGAGATAAATTTTTGCCGAAGATAGGAAATACTCTTTAAATCGTTTTCTTGACATTGTTGCATGGCGTCATCCTTATCGTCAAACGATTTCTTCATTAGTATCATATTATTGAAAGCCTGTCCAAGGGCATTTTCTAAGTCGTCAAAATGCGAACTGTTCTGCTGCTTTTCTAAATACTCCATATCAGTCTTTACCGTGTCACACTGTCGGTGTTCTGTGATGATACATGTACTGCATCCGATAAATTTATGATCTTCGCAGTACCAGTCCATCTTCTCGTTGTGTCTTGAACATGTATGAACAGGTTTGTTTTGTAACACTTCATTATTTTCATCTGCGATAGAAACAATGTCACAATCTTCATGTACGAGATCATGGAAGTTTTCTTTACAGACCTCACAAAACACCATGACATTTGTTCTGCAAAAGAACTTCGCTGGAGTTAACATGTTTTTCTTTCTCTTGCATGGACCACAATACGATGAAGTATCCGTCGTCTTCTTGAGAGTTGCAAAATCTCGAACGAGGTTGTTGGTCGGAAACTGCCGTGCCCAGGTCTCCTTACTCTCAGAGGGATCGACTGGTGATGTGATCTTCCTACAAACAGGACAGGGGAAGGAGGTAGCGGCCGCCATGTCACCTGATAAGTCTGTGACGATGTAGGTACCAAGACATCCCTCACAGAAGGAATGTAAACAGGGAAGAGACTTCGGCTGAAACATCTGCTACAGACAAATAGGGCAGTCGGGTAGACGACAGGTTGGTATTGAAGTGCCGTCATTGCTGTATTCCTTTAGAGGCCCACTTTCCGCCATCTTTTTCTGACTATTCAAATTTCTGCAAAATTGAAGTATAGTGTCTCATTAATATTTTCTCTCGTACATTTGTTTCATTTTCATGTACATTTTTTGTCTTTCAAAATTTAACAACATTATGTTGATTTTAATCTGCATTAATATCAAGTTAAAGGGTAACATATTAATTCTGCGATATCTTTTGTGCTAAAAACTGCTTACTTTTCTCATTGTCATTATTCACATATTTAATCAAGTTTTCCATGTTTCACATGTATTGAACTCCTTGTGTAATAGCTATCTTTCATAAATTGATGAATTTTAAAATAAAGTATAGAAAAGACTGGAAAGTAGTTAGAAGATGCCATAACCTCTTTCACAGAAATTTATTATATGTGGTAACTGGATATGACGCATTATCTGAACAACGGAAGCAGACAAAAATATCATTTTTTTAAATAAATTAATGAAAACAACACTTATAACTTAAGAAATAATCATGATTATGTATCAACAAGTTGTCGCCTAGTGCTACTTGAAAAATCGTTTTTTCCTAGTACGGTGAAACTTTGAAATGCATTATACATAACATTATTATCGATTGTATGGAATTTCCCTAGTTTTGTTTACATCACAGATTGACGGTTACTGTAGCCAGCTGGCCTACTTTTATGTAGACACTGTTTGTACAAGGAAGATACCGAAACAAAATATTAGTATTCATGGAAATGTATGAGCTAAAGTGTAGTTTTAACCGACATGTTCGAATTAACTTTGTTTATAAGATTATGTACATAGAGGTTCCTCAACAAGTGACTGTTGTTTATCATGTTTATCAAACTCGAGTTATTTAATTTTCAAATTTGGAAAAGACACGAGCTTTAGCGAGTGTCTTTTAAGAATTTGAAAATTAACTAACGAGAGTTGAAGTAAGTTGAACGTGATGACAAAAGTTGATAGAGTGACCTCCTGGGTGAGGCTATGTTCTGATAGGGATGACCCAGGGGAATCCAACCCTGACAGCTCTCCAAAATTATGTGGTATTTTTAATCATCCATATACAATTTAGGAATTAACAGTAATTGGATTCGGAAACTAGACCTATAAGACTTGTATAAATCGTTTTCCATTTACTTTTAGTATTGTTAATTATTGCAATTGAATAGGAACGTAAAATATATACGCTATTGCCATATCCTAAATATACACTTCATAAAAAAAGTTTGGTTACTAAATCTACCATCCATGGTTAGTAATAAAAATAGGATTTACTTCCCTTTTCTCACGGTAGTACCGTTCCTAACTTTTTCGCAGAACATACATTGTAGATCTACTTTCGCTTTCGATTGGTGAAGTGCACAGTTGAGATTAAGACATTCATATCAATATAGCATTTGATATTACTAGATACAGAGGTTTATTATCACACGTTAAATATTATCTATATAGAAAGTCGGTCTATCATCAGACAATCAAACTTAAACGATTATAACGGGACTACCTCAGTGTACGCCTCTTACAAGTGCATTCTCGACGCCTTCCGGGTTTTCTTATTTTAACAGATGACATTTGTTTACACATGTCGTGTTGCTTACATTAGTCTTCCGAATGATCCTTACATATATCCACATTATTGATAGTATGTCAGTATCTGACAATCTTTTGGTAACAACTTACCGATAATATCGAAGTACGTTGGCTAGGTGTATTCACCTCGTTGCTAGTGTATACACCTTATAAGAGAGGGTCCAGAAAACGGAGAGAGAACATCCGGAAAATATATTTTAATATGATACAGAGAGAGATACCGGTATTTTCACCTAACTGATCCGGATTTGCCACACTTTTCCTACAGAGTTAACCAGTAGCCCTATATTCTGTCACACATTTCATGACCAGCAAACGCTATGTGATCAAATTTCAGGGGCGTAGCTGGATTTGTATACTTATTTTAGGCACTTGTGACAAAGACCTCGGATACACTGATTCACTTGACAGTGAACTTAAAGATCCTCCACCACTGACAAAATGGTATTTTTACTAACTTTACACCATTACCAAGTTTGAGCTTCCTATTTTACTTCCAATCAAGATAAAGATATTAGAAAATAATTAATTGCGTCTCGAAAAAAATCCATGCCCCTATGCCCTATATGGAATGAAGTACTGATTGCGCATGTACACAATGTACCAAATGCAAAATATTTTTATGTGTATTCTTGTGCTAATTAGACACATATATACACGATTAAACAAATAAAATGGTTTGTAAACTGTAAACGGGTTAGCCAGTGGAATCGTTTTACAAATTAAGGACACTTCCTACTTCATATCTGAAGTCTTTATTTGTGTTATTTGCAACAGGCACAAAATTTTCTCCAGATGACTGGATCAAATAAACATCCCGTTTGTACAGTGTATGTCCCTATCTAGGGAAGTCCCGCCCTCGTTTTTGTTTAGGAATACAAGTTTCTTCAATAAAATTTCGTGAAAATCGATGCAGGTCTCAAAGAAATACACTGTAGAAGATATTAACTTGCATTGTTTTCCAATAAACTAATGGATCAATATATCAGAGTTATCTCCCTTCCAACATAGCCAACAAATAGCGTGCACGTGATGGTGTGAAACTCCATTCATCATCATCATCATCATCATATCACCACCATCGCCATCTTCATCAACATTATCAAAATCATTATCATCTTCAACATCGTCACCCACATCATCTTCATTATTTTATTCATTATCATCATCAACATTATCAACAGCACCATCATCATCATCATCATCATCATCATCATCATCACCATCGTCATCATCATCAACATCGTCATTCATATCATTTTCATTATCATATTCAACATCATCAACACCATCATCATCATCGACATCATCATCATCATCATCATCATCATCATCATCGTCATCTTCATCAACATCATCATCATTAACATCGTCATTTCCTATCATCTTCATTATTATATTCAACATCATCACAAAATCATCATCATCATCTTCTTCATCATCATCATCATCAAAACAACTTAAACACAGATATGTATTTATAACCAGTACATTTATGTTCCGCCATTATGATGATGAAGTCACTTAGAGCGCCTGTAAACACGTGTATTGTTTTATCTTTGTGCATTATTTAAAGGATTTAGAGGAAGCGACCCAGTATCACATGACTCTATTCACTTCTTTTTCCGTTCATCTACTATATTTAAGGATTAAATTCAATACATTTACACAACTATCTGAAAGTACTCTATGGTTTATTGAGAATATACTTGGATATTTTTGTTAAGTTTTGGTTTTTTTAGAGTATAATCAGATATTTGTGTTTCGTTTTGATAGATTTAGAATATACTCGGATATTTGTGTTAAGTTTTTTTTGTTTATTTAGAATATACTCAGATATTTGTGTTAAGTTTTGGTTTATTTAGAATATACTCAGATATTTGTGTTAAGTTTTGGTTTATTTAGAATATACTCGGATATTTGTGTTAAGTTTTGATAGATTTAGAATATACTCGGATATTTGTGTTAAGTTTTGGTAGATTTAGAATATAATCTGATATTTGTGTTAAATTTTGGTAGATTTAGAATATACTCGGATATTTGTGTTTAGTTTTGGTTTATTTAGAATATACTCGGATATTTGTGTTAAGTATTGGTTTATTTAGAATATACTCGGATATTTGTGTTAAGTTTTGGTTTATTTAGAATATACTCGGATATTTGTGTTAAGTTTTGATGAAATAGAAAATACTCAGATATTTCTGTTAAGTTTTGATAGATTTAGAATATACTCAGATATTTGTGTTAAGTTTTGATAGATTTAGAATATACTCAAATATTTGTGTTAAGTTTTGATAGATTTAGAATATACTCAGATATTTGTGTTAAGTTTTGATAGATTTAGAATATACTCAGATATTTGTGTTAAGTTTTGATAGATTTAGAATATACTTAGATATTTGTGTTAAGTTTTGATAGATTTAAAATATACTCAGATATTTGTGTTAAGTTTTGATAGATTTAGAATATACTCGGATATTTGTGTTAAGTTTTGGTAGATTTAGAATATACTCGGATATTTGTGTTAAGTTTTGGTTTATTTATAATATACTCGGATATTTGTGTTAAGTTTCGGTTTATTAAGAGTATACTAAGATATTTGTGTTAAGTTTCAGTTTTTTCAGAGCACACTCAGATATTTGTTATTATTTGTTGGCAGCGATGGGATTCGAACTCACGCCTCTGAAGAGTCTGGTGATATTGAAAGTGAAAAATACAATGACAGAACTGCTATGTATGTTTATATAAATATTCTAAACTGTAAGATAAATTTCTATCACGGAATGTAAACAAAATGTAATAACTACCTACCTATATTCAGCGATGATTCAGTTCGGCCATCGTCGGAAACCCACGAGTCACCGCTTTTGTACACTAATAAAAAACTGAAGTTATATGTGCCGTAACTGGGCGATAATTTTGACATGCTATTTTTTCATCATTAATTTATTAAAAACCATAAGTTTTGATAAATAAAGTTGTAAAAATCATTCAAATGCCTTCAGATGACTTAAAAACGTTATTTATAGCACAGAAATTTTATACTGAAAAATTGTTGTTTTTATGACTTAAATATGTTTAATTGACAACATACCTGCAGAAGTCACTTTATAATTACTAAAAACATTGTAAAAATGTGTAATGAAATTGTAGACCACAATTTGGCCTCATTGTCTCACCGAATGTACTCATTTCACTTCACTATTGATGTAAATAAATGATTTTTGGCAGTCCTGCCAAAAATCATTTTCAGCTCTTATTTGTACATGTAAAATTAAAACCTATGCATTGAAAGCACTGTAATTTTCAAAAAGTTGGTAATTGTTGGTTATGAATAACATATTAAAAGCTCATATTGATTGGTGAGTATGAAAAATACGGCACATATAACTTTAAGTTACATGTACATGTTTACTTTCCTCCAAGGTCATTTCAGCAAGTACATTTTATGCAATTGATAACATGTGCTGCCTTTGCCAAGTATGCATTGGCCGCGTGGCCGTAATATGCTTTATTTCAGTATTACGGATGGAAGAAAGCAGGATAACAGGTATAAGTTGTAATTTTCTATACGATACATGATGTAATTCGGTTTTGCAAGATCCGGGCCAACACGTCACATGTATATGTGTATATTTGTACATTAAGTACACCATGATGATTTTATTGGAAAATAACAAATAACATTCATTAGTAATATTTCTTATTATAATATTATATCTGGTACCCCGCGTATATAATCCCGCAAAGAAAATTGCACTTGTCGAGTGATAGTTGTGTATCTTCATAATGATGTTGAACACCTTTCTCATCTTGATAAGCGCCAATCTTTCTATTCTGTCAACATGAGGAACCCTCTTCCTGTCATAACAGTTCGGAATTGAGATAGTTGTAATTTATGATTGTAATCCACACTTTCGTTGAAAATGAGGCTGCTATCTCCTTCAATACCGCGTTAACAGCACGATGTGCATGAGCAGCTCCGAATGCTACCACGTTACATATGGGGATGTATTTATTTGTGCGTTAAAAATAAATCAAAGGCAATTATATATATTTTAATTACTTATACTTCGCATTGCTTGGAACATTTTTTATCATCACAACGTTTATAATGTTCGTATTACTTCTTTGACCCTTATCAATATCAAAATGTATATTTATACTGTAAAAGTACAGGTAAAAATCTACCTGTAAATAGTTACTATATCAAAACAGACTATAATTGGTATGCCATTGTTCTCCAGTGTTTGTATACTGTCTTTGATCCTCACAAAGTAGGTGAAAGGAGAACAAACCATATACCATTTTCATGACTCCTCTACATCGGTTGGTTGGCTTTTAATACCAGCAGCCTTTAGTCGTTATTGTTATATTTGCTATTCGTTCGTTATTTCAATATTAAAGTCACAACTGTTGTATCGCGTTATTTTATATTAACACAACACACTTCATAGTACAATGTGTACATGTTTATTCGCCCAGATCAAAAGAACATAACTATATTTACAATGCACAGGATATAGGGCCTGGGCCCAGTTTCACGAACATTCCTAAAATTTAAGGAATCCGTTAACTTAAAATTCCATATGAATCATTACAGATTTTAAGTAAGGCTCCTTAACTTAAGATGTTTTCCTGAACTGTTGTAATGCTTATCTATGGGGGAGATTACACGTTAAGGAATCCCTAAAGGAATGTTCATGTAACTGGGCCCTGGAAAATCGATTGCTATGTTACAAAATATATAATTTAAAAAAGAAAATACGTAATTACTATGAAATTTTAAACCTTGAAAAATCTCAATACCAAATAGCCTAAACCGATTTTTTGTTCACTTTTTTTCATAAAAAAGACAGCATATGTATATCGTTTTAGTTCATGCATATGATTGTTTGTTTGTTTCATTGTTTGTAAAGAGTTGAATCATATTTTGCTAATGACACCAAAGGGCATGTCCCAATCAATAACGTTAAACTGATGGCGGTAACATTCTTCAACTAGTAAAATCCACGATTGTTACTTGTCTTCCATCTTGTTGATGGATCGGTCTAAACAAAGCACTAATCATACTATATAACAGGAATCATACATATGATATTTGAGACAGATCCAAACTGAATATATTGACAAATAGCGGTAACAAACTTTCACCAAAATCCAAGATGGCTGCCTGCCGGTCATCTGGTAGACAGATCAGTCCAAAATGCAATATGCGTACCTACATATACGGCCCGAAAATAATCTACATAGTGGTTTCCCAAAAGGTGACTGTTGTTTATCATGTTAATCAAACTCAAGTTAGTTAATTTTCAAATTTTAAAGAAATCATGATTTACATTTTCTTTTCACATCAGCGCAAAAAGATTAATTCCTTGAAATATGTGCGTTTACAGTATGTGTAATACATAGTATCATTATCTTAAATCACACCTCACATGTGAATCGTGATTTATTATCATGGTGGTCTAAGATAGGTTAAGATCACTGCAATAGCTAGACTGAAGCAACATACATGATGCTTGTAATCAGTCCAAAACAAGAATAATTTACATATATTCAAAACTTTCAAATTCGCAACAGATATGACTGTTGCATGTCCAGATCACGTAACAATCGATATCGACATCTTCTGGTCTTTCATGCAAAATTCCGAATGGTTCGAAGTCAATTAAATGTTATCTATTATATCGATGGCGAACGTTATGTGTTCAAGTGTTTCTCTCGGCAATCGAAGATTGTTTGTTTAGAGTTCATCAGACGATATGGACAATGAATCAGCAAAGTTGGTATATGTATACATTATTACTATCTGTTGATGATTCGTTGGTAACCACCAGTCTATCCCCACGTACTGATATTGCTCTGGGGTTGTCCATCCCATCCTTTACTGTCAGAAGTTCTCTGATTCGAGTTCCGCACGCAGATATCTGTACCACATTCTTTGACTTTTGACCACAGACGTACAGATTCCCGTCGCAGTCGACGTCTATTCCCATCCCACCGTCGACTATTCCGACCACCATAACACAAGTCTGTCCACTGCTAGAGAGCTTTGTCACAATGGCATCTTTTGACGTGAAAATGCATGCAAATGTGAGGTTTCTGACCGGGCAGGAGACAAGGTGGTGGCAATCGTTTACTAAACTGTGAACCTTTTCATCCTTCCCATCCATTCCAACTCTGTAAATATCTTTTAGTGTACTCACCATGAATTTTCCATCTATGAAAGATATGCCATAGATCTTTTGTGGAGTTTTTATAATAGTCGATAGGGTCAGAGTGGATTGGTGTACATTCACTACATGTATACCCACCTGAGTGTTAGTTACAGCTACAGCTACTTTTCTATCGTTCATTAAACACAAATCATGAGGCCAGCCACCAATTTTCAGAACATCCAAACACTTTCCTTCGGACGAGAATAATTTCAGACAATCGTTTTGATAGTCACTTATCACAATATTTCTGTTCCGCATCAACACCACTCCTTCAGCACTACAATTACGCTTATCAGTCGGAACCTTTATCGTCAATGTCCTGACTTTCGTGACGCGACTATTTGAGGACGTGGTATGATTACCTATACGGTCAACCCCGTCAGGAAGGCTGCATGGTTGTTCCTCCACAAGGATTCGTCCGAGGGACAGCGGGCTGGATTGGTCGATTGTGGCGAGGTTTGTGTCGATATCATGTTTCATAGAGAGTGACGTAGAAGAGGAAATGTCGTCAATCAGATCAGTATACGCCCCGATCTCTGTCTGGCCGCGATGAAACAGTTGTATCATCTCGATGTGGTCCACTCTTTGAGCTGCTGTCCGAGACGCGGTCTTTGTGTGCTGCATGGCAGCCATCAATCTACTACACTTTTGTCTGAAGATATTAACCTTAGCTTTCTCGGCTTTATACTTTGATATCAGTTCCTGCGTTAACTCGTCTTGCTTTTGGTCGAGATAAGAGATAATTTTTTGCCGAAGATCGGAAATACTCTGTAAATCGTTTTCTTGACATTGTTGCATGGCGTCATCCTTATCATCAAACGACTTCTTCATTAGTTTCATATTATCGAAAGCCTGTCCCAGGGCATTTTCTACGTCGTCAAAATGCGAACTGTTCTGCTGCTTTTCAAAATACTCTGTGACAGTCTTTACCGTGTCACACTGTCGGTGTTCTGAGATGATACATGTACTGCATCCGATAACTTTATGATCTTCGCAGTACCAGTCCATCTTCTCGTTGTGTGTTGAACATGTATGAACACGTTCGTTTTGTAATACTTCATAATTTCCATCTGTGATAGAAACAATATCACAACTTTCATGGACGAGATCATAGAAGTTTTCTTTACAAACCTCACAAAACAGCATGCTAGTTGTTCGGCAAAAGAACTTCGCTGGAGTCAACATGTTTTTCTTTTTCTTGCAAGAACCACAATACGATGAAGCATCCGTCTTCTTCGTGAGCGTTGCAAAATCCTGAACGAGGTTGTTGGTCGGAAACTGCCGTGCCCAGGTCTCCTTACTCTCAGAGGGATCGACTGGTGATGTGATCTTCCTACAAACAGGACAGGGGAAGGAGGTAGCGGCCGCCATGTCACCTGATAAGTCTGTGACGATGTAGGTACCGAGGCATCCCTCACAGAAGGAATGTAAACAAGGAAGAGACTTCGGCTGATGCATCTGCTCCAGACAAATAGGGCAGTCGAGTAGACGACAGGACGGAACAGAAGTGTC
>SAYR01013870.1:162560-186526 GCA_004382745.1 Argopecten irradians irradians
CCGAATTATCTTTATATTTATCCTTATTATTGATAGTATGTCAGTATCTGACAATCTTTTGATAACAACTTACCGATAATATCGAAGTACGTTGGCTAGGTGTATTCACCTCGTTGCTAGTGTATACACCTTATAAGAAAGGGTCCAGGAAACGGAGAGAGAACATCCGGAAAATATATTTTAATATGATACAAAGAGAGATACCGGTATTTTCACCTAACGGATCCGGATTTGCCTCACTTTTCCAACAGAGTTAACCAGTAGCCCTATATTCTGTCACACATTTCATGACCTGCAAACACATGTGATCAAATTTCAGGGGCGTAGCTGGGTTTGTATACATATTGTACGCACTTGCGACAAAGACCTAGGATACACTGATTTACTTGACAGTGAACTTAAAGATCCTCCACCACTGACAAATGGTATTTTTACTTACTTTACACCATTACAAAGTTTGAGCTTCCTATTTTACTTCCAATCAAGATAAAAATATTAGAAAATAATTAATTGCGTCCCGAAAAAAACCCATGTCCCTATGCCCTATATGGAATGAAGTACTGATTGCGCATGTACACAATGTACCAAATGCAAAATATTTGTATGTGTAGTCTTGTGCTTATTAGATACATATATACACGATTAAATAAATAAAAAGGTTTGTAAACTGTAAACGGTGAGCCAGTGGAATCGTTATACAAATTAAGGACACTTCCTACTTCATATCTGAAGTCTTTATTTGTATTATTTGTATTAATTCAACGGGGACAAAATTTTCTCCAGATGACTAGATCAAATAAACATCCCGTTTGTACAGAGTATGTCGCTATCTATGGAAGTCCCTCCCTCGTTTTTGTTCAGGAATACAAGTCTCTTCAATAAAATTTCTAGAAAATCGATGCAGGTCTCAAAGAAATACACTGTAGAAGATATTAACTTGCATTGTTTTCCAATAAACTAATGGATCAATATATCAGAGTTATCTCCCTTCCAACATAGCCAACAAATTGCGTGCACGTGATGGTGTGAACCTTCATTCATCATCATCATCATCATCATATCACCACCATCGCAATCTTCATCAACATTATCAAAATCATTATCATCTTCAACATCGTCATTCACATCATCTTCATTATTTTATTCAACATCATCACCAACATCATCAACATCATCATCATCATTATCATCATTATCATCATCATCATCACCATAGTCATCATCATCAACATCGTCATTCATATCATTTTCATTATCGTATTCAACATCATCAACACCATCATCATCATCGACATCATCATCAACATCATCATCATCATCATCATCATCGCCATCGTCATATTCATCAACATCATCATCATTAACATCGTCATTTCATATCATCTTCATTATTATATTCAACATCATCACAAAATCATCATCATCATCATCTTCTTCATCATCATCATCAAAACAACTTAAACACAGATATGTATTTATAACCAGTACATTAATGTTCCGCCATTATGATGATGAAGTCACTTAGGGCGCCTGTAAACACGTGTATTGTTTTATCTTTGTGCATCATTTAAAGGATTTAGAGGGAGCGACCCAGTATCACCTGACTCCATTCACTTCTTTTTCCGTTCATCTACTATATTTAAGGATTAACTTCAATACATTTACACAACTATCTGAAAGTACTCTACGGTTGATTTAGAATATACTCGGATATTTGTGTTAAGTTTCGGTTTATTGAGAATATAATAGGATATTTGTGTTAAGTTTTGGTTTTTTAGAGTATACTCAGATAGTTGTGTTTCGTTTTGATTGATTTAGAATATCCTCAGATATTTGTGTTTCGTTTTGATAGATTTAGAATATACTCGGATATTTGTTTTAAGTTTTGGTTTATTTAGAGCAAACTCAGATATTTCTGTTAAGTTTTGATGATATAGAGAATACTCAGATATTTGTGTTAAGTTTTGATGATATAGAGAATACTCTGATATTTGTGTTAAGTTTTGATGATATAGAGAATACTCAGATATTTTTGTAAAGTTTTGATGATATAGAGAATACTCAGATATTTGTGTTAAGTTTTGAGGATATAAAGAATACTCAGATATTTGTGTTAAGTTTCGGTTTTTTCAGAGCACACTCAGATATTTGTTTTTATTTGGTGGCAGCGATGGGATTCGAACTCACGCCTCTGAAGGGTCTGGTGATATTGAAAGTGAAAAATACAATGACAGAACTGCTGGGTATGTTTACATAAATTTTCTAAACTGTAAGTAAACTTCTATGGCGGAATGTAAACAAAATGTAATAACTACCTACCTATATTCAGCGATGATTCAGTTCGGCCATCGTCGGAAACCCACGAGTCACCGCTTTTGTACACTAAAAAAACTTAAGTTACATGTACATGTTTACTTTCCTTCAAGGTCATTTCAGCAAGTACATTTTAAAATAACTGCAATTGATAACAGGTGCTGACCTTTGCCAAGTACGCATTGGCCGCGTGGCCGTAATATGCTTTATTTCAGTATTACGGATGGAAGAAATCAGGGTAAGAGGTATAAGTTGTAATTTTATATACGATACATGATGTAATTCGGTTTTGCAAGATCCGGGCCAACACGTCACATGTATCTTGTCTAGTAATAGTTGTGTAACTTCATAATGATATTGAACATCTTTCTCATCTTGATAAGCGCCAATCTTTCTATTCTGTCAACATGAGGAACCCTCCTCCTGTCATAACAGTTCGGAATTGAGACAGTTGTAATTACTGATTGTAATCCACACTTTCGTTGAAAATGAGGCTGCTATCTCCTTCAATTCCGCGTTAACAGCACGATGTGCATGTGCAGCTCCAAATGCTACCACGTTACATATGGGGATGTATTTATTTGTGGGCTAAAAAAAATCAAAGGCAATTATATATATTTAATTACTTATACTTCGCATTGCTAGGAACATTTTTATCATCACAAAGTTTATAACTTTAGGCATTGAGGAAAAGTACATTTTTCGTATTCCCTTTTCGTCGAGAAGGAAAATTTAGCGAAAAGTATGCGGGAATCATTTTTAATTATTTATATATTTATGAGAGCTTAGCGTTAAACGATTTTCAAACACGTGGTGCGATACTGCTAATCTAACAATGAATGCTTTATTTATAGCTATTTCTAGATAAAGTAACACGGGAATCCCCTCCTCCATATATAACCGGTGTGTTATCATTTCTCCAATCTTGGGGTAGATATGTTATAGTCTGCTTCATATATCCCTTACCTGGGATATGAATGACCCTATATTTGCACATTTCTAGCAAAAGGCTACAAAATAGTGTTATCTAGAAGACGTTTGTATTACTTCTTGGACCCTTATCAATATCAAAATGTATATCTATACTGTAAAAGTACAGGTAAAAATCTACCTGTAAATAAGACCTATTTTTTTGAATAGGCACTGATTTTATAGGGTCGGTCGGGTTACCGGAAACACAAATATTTTTTGTATGGTCTTAATAAAAACACCACTTATAACTTAGCTGATGTATCACCTACTCCCATAACATGAGAGTCGACTGGTCAGCCGTTTTTTTTATCGGACGTTATTTTGCTGACTGTCGACTCTCATTTCCGAAGGGTCATTTCTTTGACGCAGCTTCCGACGTCAGATGAAGGCGGAATGAAAAGTGCAATAATATCAATATTTATAGCTCTAACAGTGATAACAGTGATGTGTACTTACAGTTTAGGTATTAATTATCTCATTTATCTAAGAAACCCATAACTTGAGGCCTCATAAATTATATTTTAGCGGATGAGACAAGATGAATCCTTTCCGTAACATTTTGACCTAGTTTTAAATATGGCGGCTGGTTACTATAAAAGACGGAACGTGAATTCAAGCGGACAGAATACAAGTAAAAGTAAAGGCAGATCAAGCGTTTTGGGGACTTTGCAATTCGTTTTTTCTATTTACCGGGCGGATTGCTTTCATCATGAAGTTTTGTCTGGGTCATGACAGTTTACGAAAGGAGATGTAAATATTTGTTTTAGATGGATTTTACGGCTGATTTTGACAAAAAAAATTGTTGATTTATGAAAAAGAGGTAGGTATTTGACATTGATGACGATCGAAATATGATATAAACGTTTTATATTATGACAATCCAAACTTTGAAAATGTTACCCTCAGCATCGGGTAAATGGCCTATCGGAAGTTAGAGGTTAGACACGATGTAATGTTCCAAAAGTGTCTCGTCGTGCTATACCTCTAACATTGTTGGAGTAATGTATCACCAAGTTGTCACGTAGTGCTATTTGAAAATTCGTTTCTTCCTAGTAAAGTGAAATAACTGAAATTACATTGAAATTCATTTTAATATAGATTGTATGGAATTTCCCTAGTTTAGTTTTTTAGTTTTGTTGGAGAAATGTAACTGTTACTGTAGCTAGCTGACGTACTTAATTAAACGAAACTATTTGTACAAGGATGATGTCGAAACAAAATATTAGTATTCCTGGAACTGTATTCTCTAAAGTGTAGTTTTAACCGAAATGTTCGAATTAATTCGTTTCTAAGAGTATGAACACTGTTTTTTTTTTACCATCTTGTACAAGTATACTAACAGTATATAGCCATACGTTGTATATTACACGGAAAACTTGTCAATATCCGTAAATATTATCTTTTGCTTAAAAAAACAAAGGTATAAACACCATAATATATGTTGAGTATAATATGTGAAAGGGTATGTAAATGATAAATAAGTAATCATAAGTTGAAAGTGATCAGAGTGACCTCCTGTGTGAGGCTATATGTTCAGATAGGGCTGACCCCGGGGAATCCAACCCTTGGCCTGACAGCTCTCCAAAATTATGCGCTGTTGTAAATTATTAATATAGACTTTATTTCATGCATCCATACACAATTCATAGTATACAATTTAGAAATTAACACGTGAATTGGATTCGAAAAGTCTTATAAGACTTATATTTATCCGTTTCCATTTATTGTCAATTATTGATTCTGTTGAAATTCAAATGCTATATAATGAAGCCAGTAAAATGCGAATGCTACTTTTTTGTATAACCATAACTTAAACATACAATTCATAATTAGTTTGATTACTAAATCTTGGTCACAGCTACTAGCTTATACGTGTACCACCCATGCTATTTAAGTAATATAAATAGGATTTACTTCCCTTTACTTATGGTAATACCGTTCTTTCAAAGAACATAGTCTACTTTCGCTTTCGATTTGTAAAGTACACGGTCGAGATTAAGACCTTCATATCAGCATATCACATTTGACATTACTAGATACAGAGGTTTATTACCACACGTTAAATATTATCTATATAGAAAGTCGGTATATCATCAGACAATCAAACTAAAATAATCAGAACAGGACAACTTCAATGTACGCCTCTTATAGTGTTATTCTCGCCGCCTTCCGGGTTTTCCTATTTCAATATTTGAAAATTGTTCTTACATGTCATGTTGCCTACCTTAGTCTTCCGAATGATCCTTATATACATCCTTATTATTGATAGTATGTCAGTATCTGACAATCTTTTGATAACAACTTAACATCAGTAAAAAAGTCAAACATGATAAAAAAAAACTATTTCAAATGTGTACATGGTAAAACGGAGTTTTCGTCTTATTTTTCATTTCTTTGCATATAATTACACATTGCTAATAATTTAGTGCATTCTGATACAGCGATGTCTTGGTGGTAATTGTATGACATAAATACTGTATTAGTAGATATAAGATATACTATCAAACTTTACGTTTACTATAAATATTTCTGATGAAAAGTAAAATAAAAGCCATAAGAGTTTAAACTCTACAGGATTGTTTTTCTGTAATTTAGTGATCAGGCGTTATTCATGTATAATATAAATTTCATAATAATACTCAAAAACGTTGCAGCCATTTTTAACTCAAACAACTAATTAGGAACGTTTTAGTTTACACTTTTCTTCCATCATTCATTGATTTTTTTTTTCATTTTTAAATATCTGTGTTCAAACAGGTATATTCTTGGATAAACGCTGTAATTTCCTGTGGATCGCCAGGGGGATATGCGGTTTTTGAAATCAGATGTTGCCTTATGCGGACTACTACCGATGCGTGCTATATATGGTAACTATTACCATATTTGAAAACCATGCGTTCTGTTCGCTGTAAGCTATAACAAACGGACAGAAAATAATAAGCAAGCAGCTTCTTAAGTAAACGTATTTTAAATTAGCTTATTTTATGTATCTGCAACTCATTTAATAAACTATAGTTTATTGGTAACTTTTCTGTTTTTTTCCGAGTACTCCGGCTTTCTTCCACAAACAAGCCTGGCACGTCCTTATTGTTGTTAATATATCAATAAACTTATAAACCCACTGTTGTTAACTTTAAAAGTTATATGGAAATCAATAATATTTAATCGTGTCTGACGACGATCTTTTTGACTGTAATGGCCACGTTAAATCATTCAAAAAATATTTTTATGTATCTAAAGCAGAAAAAATAAAAACAAAGTCTTCAAATCATTAAATATTTTATTAAGAGATATGTTTTTGTAAGTAACACGCCAGTAGGATAACTATCACAGAATTAGTTTGTGACCTAGAATTCGAGATTTCTTAATATATCCAGTCATAATGTATTGCTCCGAAAGTATAGACAGACAATTCGAAGTAACTACTAAATTGAAGTTGTGTTTCTTCACGAGCTTTGTGAAATACAATTAAGATAAGATATCACACTAAATATTACTAGTATGCCATAATGACATATAACATGGCTTTTTGTTTTTGTTTTGGATATTATTTGTTTAATGTGAAAAAGTTAACTGACTTCAACCACTAAATTCATATTAATAATCAGTTACCGTAATCGCCGTAATTAGCGTCAATCCCCCTATAAGCGTAGCTCCCCTTTTCGTGAGAAGGGTTGAAGTTGTGTAAACGCCCCCATCCCATGGAAATAAATCTGTTTTACAACATATAATGCCTATAACATCAGCAATATGTATGTATCTCATATAATATTAACTTGTGAGTCTTTTACACGACATAATAATGCATCGTCTACAACTTACATTTTGGTTCACTAATAAGCGCCTCCCTTTGTTACAATTATTTAAGTGCCATGGGCGTTAATTACGACAATTACGACTACTATTACAATTACTATTTTGTATTTATTTCAAATTTTATTACGCAACGATGATCTTATAAAACATACTCAGAGAAAGTTTTTTAATTGGCTTTGATCTTCTTAATTTAGAAAACAGTTATGTAAATATATATCAATATAAATAAAACTATTGCTATTGATTAGCCCTTAGTCATTTGTCATTTTATTTCATTTAAAACCTCATTAAATCGAATCCATATAACTTTTTTTGTTTCGAACTATAATATCGGTTATGTATCAAATAATAATTTAAATTGTTCGAAATCTCAGACAGCTTGAATTGTTAAAGTAAAACTCTCTATTTCGAGTTTCGAGATCCGACTACGTATACAGTGACGTTTTAAAAATAAAATAAATGGAATGTACCTTAAACGTAAATCTTTCCAATTTAAATATTGCTAATAGCTATTTGAAAATTTAGTACAATTTATCAATTCGTTTCTGAAAAGCTCACCAATTGCTAGCCATCATATACCTTTTCAAACATTTGTAAATTTCGAATTATTCACCAATTGATTCAGTATATACATGGTTTCAATTTACAAATTACTATTTTATCTAATTAAAAACGAATAACACTGTCAGCTGAAAATCTTCAAAATCTTATTCTAGCGTTTAAAAGAACGGAACAAAACTGTTACGTAAGGCTGGCAATAATTTTCATAAAAAACATGTTTTGAAATTTCTATAATGAAAAATAATGTATTAAGTATATCTTGAAATGAGTAAATCATTTTACATCTACATAACCTCCTTACTTAACAATATTTTAAAAGTGATGACGTCGTTGTGACATAATCCCATTCTAGCAAAATCAAAAATATGCTTTTTTAAAATGTTCATTAACTGTGATACCTTAATCAATAAAAAACATAGATTAATGAACTATGTATTCATCTCTGTCTTTTAATATTTCTCCAAACATTTGTGAATTTCAAATGTTCAACTAATAAAGAAGCGATTGATCGCTAATTTCAATATTGAAACAGTTTATATACTCAGAATATATACAATACGCAAAATGGTAGGAATTCTACCAGTCTAAGTACAAAAAAAATCATAAATATTGCTCAAAATGATAAATGAACTTATTAGGTCCTGAAGCAGTTTTCAGTATTTGTATGAGTTAGGTTTCCATTTGTACATATTAAAATCTGTCGTATTTATATTTCTTCAAACGTTTGTGAATTTTAAATGTTCATCTGATTAAGAAGCAATTCGTCGATAATTTCAATATTCCAAATGAGTCATTTCTTAAAAAATAATAATTACGGTAACATAGCAATTTCTATATAATATACATGCGATATATTGTTGTAGAAACATGTCTAATCAATGTAAAATCCTGTTACTATCAACAGGAAAAACTGCAATCAATATATGTTAAGATGGTTCGACACAAAAATCTTATAAAATCAATGCCATCAAATATTAAATAATGAAATCAAGACATAAGTCATCATGGATAAATACAGATACAAATATAAAATCAACAAAATCATTAATAAGGTAACTATCACAGAAAGTTTGCTAATAAGGTGACATACATTTAAAATCATCAGTAAAATGTAACAAGGGGCCCAGAGGGCCTGTATCGCTCGCCTGTATTTTAGTAATTATCACAAAGACTCTAACAGTTAGAAAAAAATAGCAAAAATGACTCCAAAATTTGTTTAATTTTGAATCACAACCATATAATGATGCTATAGATACCATACAAATATGCTATCCAATTCATAGGTTCAGAGAGGAAGTAATTTATATGAAAATAGTAGCCTAATTAACCTTTTTGGCCGCACATCTAAGGCCACGGGGGGTCAGATCCATCATTTGTACAATTTTGAATCCTCACCCTATAAGGATGCTACCATTGCATAATGAGTGTTCTTCTATGCTTAGTTTCAGAGAAGAAGTCGTTTATATGAAAATAGACAAATTGACCCCTTTTAACCCCGCCCCTTAGGCCCACGGGGGTCAGCCCCATCATTTGTACAGTTTTTAATCCCCACCCTCAGAGGATGCTACCATTGTATTATGATTGCTACCACATGCTTAGTTTCAGAGAAGAAGTCGTTTATATTGAAATAGCCAAATTGACCCCTTTTAACTTCGCCCTTTAGGCCCCATGGGGGTCAGCCCCATCATTTATACAATTTTGAATCCCCACCCTATAAGGATGCTACCATTGCATTATGGGTGTTATCCCATGCTTAGTTTCAGAGAAGAAGTCGTTTATATGGAAATAGCCAAATTGACCCCTTTTGACCCCGCCCCTCAGGCCCCCGCGGGTCGGCCCCATCATTTGTACAATTTTGAATCCCCACCCTATAAGGATGCTACCATTGCATTATGGGTGTTATCCCATGCTTAGTTTCAGAGAAGAAGTCGTTTATATGGAAATAGACAAATTGACCCCTTTTGGCCCCGCCCCTCAGGCATCTCGGGGGTCGGCCCCATCATTTGTACTATTTTCAGCTAGTAGCCCATAAGGATGCCACCAGTCAAATATTGTTGAAATCCGACCTGCGGTTATAGAGAAGAAGTTGATTGTTGACAGACGGACGGACGGACGGACGACGGACGCCGGACGCCACGGTATGGCATAAGCTCACCTTGGTCCTTCGGACCAGGTGAGCTAAAATTATTCATTTCAGTTGTCTTATATAGATAATGATGCAATTTTATAAAAAATAGACTACTTGTTAAGTTTCCACACATCCATCTTCCGAGAGTCAATCAAAATCGCTACATATGCTCTCTATTTTTTCAGTACACATTTTAAAGATGCTCTACCGCCGACGAATGGATTTTTTTCTCTATCAAAAACAGGAGCAGAGTAATTATTAGTTTTCTAATTTTCAGTTACAAAAATAACTTACTTTATACCATTACCATCATTGAAAATTTTGAGCTTCTTATTTTATATACAAAAATATTTGAAATAATTAATTGCGTCCTGATTGGACTAGGCCCTATTTAGAATAAAGTACTGATGGCGCAAATACCAAAAATACCAAAAGCAAAATAACTTATCAACTAGTTCAAATTTGCAGTTAAATAGACATTTTCATTTATGCTTAAAAATTTACTTTATCAGCCAAACGGACAAGTTCTTAAAGTTTTTACGTAAAAAAAATTCACAAATAAAATAAATTCAAACATATACGTTTTATGAAAACGTGCTACAAATATAAGTAACTTATGGAAATGTAGCGAGAGTAATATTGGGACCCAATGCTTGAAGTATAGCATCGATTGGTGTCACAATTCCAGATTTATATGGATAGTCATTCAAAACACAATGTCCGATTGCCATTCCGACACATACCAATTGTCCATTGTCGTCTTGACAAAACACTGCAGAACCAGAATCGCCTCCATCGAAAAAATCCATACTCGGATAGATGCCTGTAACTAAATACTGATTTTTCATCAATACTTTATCAGAACTGCCACCAAAACCTAGTTCTTTTGCAAAGAGCCGAACGTCAGTACCGACTACATTCAATGCTCCTCTTGTCACGTCAGTTTTGCTTCCAAATTTGATCACAGTTGGTTTGGACTTTAATGCGTTTATATCACCCAGCATAAATGCGTTGTTGTATTCGGGAAGCTCGTCAAACCCTGTTGGTAAATGATTAAGATATATGTATTGTGGTTTAATTGTATACCCATATCCATACAGTTATATGTACATGTATATTCAATCGACAACATCTAAAACGAATAACACCATTAGGTTAGCTAACAGGACCATTTTAATGTGTCGAAATCATTGCTTTATAAAACATTGCTGGACTCGACGTTTACAAACAGACCTATTTTAAATATAGGGAAAAGAATTTAAAAGTATATAATTACAGTCAGTGGTATATTGACAGTATGTCACGAGCCTCGCATATGAATATCATGATGGTCCGCATTTGTAACTGTTATTGTTTTCAGTACCGATCGAACAATCTCAATTAAATATTGCAACGTGCAAAATCAACAATGAAATAGAAACATACCTGCGGTTTTATAACTACTGTGGTGATCATTTGAGAAGTGGCCAGCAGAAGGTACTCTGGATGGATCAGTTAGCGTCACAACCGCGGCATCAATACTAATGGAGTGGTTTGGAGCGAAAACGGCCCTCTCAACAAATCCACAAGCAGTGTTATTGACAGAAGCCGTAGAATCAGTCGATGGCTGAACTACTTCAACCTTAGAAAATCCTGCCGTAAAATTCATAGCGTATGAATGGGTGGGCATATCAAAGAAGACATGTGAGCAGGATAGAAATCCAAGATTGTTGTTGTATCGCACGAAGGGACCGAGGGTTCCGCAACTATTAGAAATACGATTTCCACTGCCATCATACTGGGGTGTTAATCGTCCAATTTCACAGCCCATTTTGAGAGTAGAATGGCGACGTGTGCTTGATTCAGTTAAATAGCCGCCTAACCTAAAGAAACCTTCGCGGACAACTACATTGATACGATCACCATGTCGTGTGCAAATTGTCCTTGGAAATTCCTCTTCCCCTAGTGGGACGACGCCCTTGGTGCTGCAATACAGGAGAACACATGCTTCATCTACATCCGATCCATTTCTTTTTGTTTTCACGTATCTTCCCGTAATTATGTTCAAATTACTATGTCTTAGCCAGAGACGATCACGATGGGTTTGAATCGCTTCTCTCACTCTCTGTGCATCTTCAGGTGAAAGGTCCGTTTCACCAACGGATGAAAATGTTTTCGTTTTTTTAAAAACATACGGGTTCCGGAGCTTCACGAGCCCGAGTCCACTGAAGTCATAGTCTTCAGTCTGTACGACAGATACCGAGTATACAATGAACACTCGTGATTGAGTACCGTTATTTTCGTTTTGATGACCTAGAACGATGGTTGGCTTCAGACAAGCATGTTTTTGTCTGAGTCGATCAGCTAGTTCCAGCATGAAGACACGTTCCATGGCATTGCTTAGTTGCAATCCTTGTAAACATGACCGAATGTTATCTTCTCCAGCCAGTTTGACTAACCATCGTACTATCTCTGTTCTGTCTACACAAGTTGCTAAATATAACGCTGTCGCTTCTTTGACGTTTAGGGATTTCAAAGCCAGTTTACACAGTTCTTCATGAATAGTATGTTGTCTATCCCAGTCGATCCTTTTCCATCCCATCATACAGACTATCATTTCTGCCGTTCCATATACAGCGACTATATGCAACAGTCTCCATGACCATTCGTCATGTGGATATGCTTTGACGAAAGTGTCTTCTAACGACATGAACGCTTCCATGTTGTTTTCCTCAACAACTGCTCTAATTTGCTCTGCATCTAAAATAATCATATATTCTTTATTATTATAACACTTTTTTCTTTGGTAATGAGCACACTTTGCCCTTGTGATACTAGCGCTATCTGCGCCTTCATATCAGCGCCCGGGCTGATATCAATTTATGACGTCATAATTTATATCAGCCCGGGCGGATGAGATAGCTGATATCACATCATGCGGAGTCTCCACTCAGGATTTTAGTGTTGCCACTTTGATTCGATTTCAATTTCAAAATAGCTCGTATAAATCAATTGGATAAACGTATTGATAGTTAAAAATCACAGAAATCAGAATTTGTCAGTTAATTATGATTTGACTGGAGACTTTTATCTTGAAGGTAGGATTAGGTCAAACGAGTATTGTCCACATCCCCGAATACGAAGCATCGCCATTCATGTTTAGCAATTTTATAACACAGTTAGGAACTATTTCGTGTACAGATAAAAGCAATGGCTTGCTTAATTCAACAACATAGACGATAAACTTTGCATAAAATGTATTCTGTATTTGTATACTGTAACAGTGAATTGGCCTATATCAATGATCGGTATGAATTCTCATTATGAATTTGATTGTGCAATAGAGCTATGTACGTTATAATACAGTTTTAAATTGTTGGAAAGATAACTTATAATATGACAATTTTGTTATGACACCCATTTCCAATCGCCATATCGCAGTCTTGGGCTGATAAAGGGTACGATATCAAAATTGTAGTATAATAATCTATGAATATTTCATGAAAATATGTAAAAGCAACACCTTAAGATTACAATGATATAATATAACAGCATGAACTAGAAAAAATTGACGAGAAAACAAAAACGTTAGGAAAGATTTATAATTCAAATAAACCTGATAGTTAAATGAATGTATGCAATATATACTTTTACCTGTCATGCGCTTAGTGGTCATATTTCCATCTGGAGGTGGTCCACTGTCTACGTCAGTTCGAGTGTTCTGAAAGGAATAGCCAATGTCAAATTGCAATTTTTAAATCACTATCCTCACATGTTTAAATAGAAACTAATACAGGAAAATGTATCATAAACGAATATGAAATATATTATCTTTTAAATTTAAATTGTATGTTTTAACTCGTTAGATTGAAGAGAAAATTATGTGTACTCAAAATATCTAACCGTTTACTTAAATGGGTAATGAATGATTATAAAATTTGCTTTGCTATTCTTTTATCTGTAAATGCAAGACTTTTGGGTAATGATGCACAAATAATTGGTAAGATGGTATTGTAAAATTAAGTTTTGGTTCATAAATTATGTCACATAACTGCATTTTACCTTCAGAAAAAAAGTGATTATTTTATGTTTATTTAATCAAGGTTATTCAAGCATGATGTCACTATTTTTTTTCAATGTCATGGGCATATTAAAGAAACTCTGTTTGCACACTGTCAAACGTTTGCGAACAAAATTTATTTGATAACCCGATGAAGTTAAAAAAAACAGCTACATCAACGCTTTTAATTAATTTTCAAGACTACTTGATACATACTTGACATAAAATACTTTTAAAGTTACGATTCCTTCCACTGGTTTTCCAGTCGATTATTCTTTTCTAAATCAATACGCAACGTCGACGTCTGTATTGTAACGTAATGAAGTTTTCTTTATAGTATATGAAAAAAGAATCGGCCAATCAGAATGTCGGATTTCGTATGAAATTATATGAAAATTATTTATATATTTGTTTATATATATAAAAACAAATATAGAAAAAAAAAATATAATATTAATTACAAAACTAATTTGGTCTTTTTTCAGGACAGTATGATTGCTCATTTGGAACATTAAGTCGTTCTTAAATTATTAAGAACATGAGCCTTAATTGTATTTCCTAATTTTGATAAAGAACAACCTACATGTGCCTCAAATTAGTTTTACGCCTAATAACATCTTTCGATTTACAATTATAGCATATAGCATTGCGTGACCGTAAGTACATTATCGAACCGTAATATATTATATTATTATAATATGTATAACAGGTAGGCCATACTAATTCTACACATTTTATTATGAATATAAATACATCTTTGCAGATCAACATACATTTTGAACTGAGAAAAATATGCATTTGTTCCCATGCATACATTCCTGTCATAGTGCGAAGAAATATCACAGTTAGGCTTCATTTCATATTTTTTTCTATTTAAGCATTGATGTCACTATTTAACATTTTATCGGGTTATGAAAAAAAAATGTTTGCAAACTTTTGTGAGAATCCGCTACGCTGCCATGACATATTACAGTGATATATATTACATCGGTGTTTAAATACACCTACTGTATTATTGAAAGTAATATTTGAAAGCTTGACAGATTTTGGACCATAAAGGGCACACACCATACATCTTTCTTGGATCTTGAAACGTTTAACATCTTTAAAATCGGTTCTATACGTAAAGTCACACACACACACATTCTCACACACACACTCACAACAACATACACTCTCATATATATATGGATAATAAGACAATAAGACATCACTGCACAAATATTAAGTTTCATTGACCATATCAAGTGTTAGATATCATATAAAGTATTGAATCGTTATCAAATTGAATGTAATAATGGTGTATTGAACTATGAGGTATTGTTTAATGTGCGGTTCTCCATTGCTATTAACTTAGTGCTACCTTTGCTTTGATCTAATAACATGTCTATCAAACCCTTTTCAGTTACCGAATCGTGTTCCTGTTTGTTAAAATGTCCCCATATGTAATAGGCAGGAGACTGAAAAAAAAATACATAGTTTGACATAAAAAAAGAACCTTACTATTGAAACGTAACTTAATATGACAAACCCAAATAACGATAAGGTATTTAAGTCTGATTTAAATCTCGTATTATCTACTATTTAATTCAATATTAATGACTTCGTATAAGTGCGATGTGTTATGCTACAGCATTTATAGTCATTAATTCTGACAAATTATTCCATGAATAAAACAAAACCCAGCATAATCAATCTTATATTACAGTACTAACATCCGTAAAAGGAAAACGTTACGATGTTGCTTATCTGTGTATATCAATAGCTAATTATTATAATCAGCAAACAAAAAAATAAATAAAATTGACGAGTTGCATAACATATATGACAAACTTGTAATTGACAAGTAGCGTTTGGTTCAATTGTAGATACCAACTGCTATCTCTAAAACAGATATAACTACGTTTATGAGTTTAATTCATTATTTTACTTACCAAGAGCATGTTCACGAATATTCCTATTCCGTCCATTATGTAGTCCACCACGGAATGTGATGTGTCTGATACCGTATCTTCAGAGAACTAGAAATTAAAGACGCTTGGTAAGAAAATTTTATATTTTTTATCTCTATATTATTTTTTGTCTGCCTATAGCGCTAGAGAATATACTACATTGATTTATTTAATTCAAAATATGCATCAGAATTAAAAAGAAAATAATTCAAAATAATTCTAAATGAATCACACATAGATTGTTCAATCTAGAATTCCTCAGAGTTTTTTTTTTAACTTTTTGATTTTTTATTACACGGAATCGTTTAACAAAAATCACATTGTTGCGTTGGAGAGTCTAGACCCGAAATTTCTGATTTAAGAATAACTCATCAGGATTCTTACACTAGATTATAAGGCCCTATTTGAAACTTACAATCACCAACATGCATAAGTTCACAGTATGTATGTATATAATTAATTACTTTAATTAAGATGACACATGTCATTGAAATAAACAATACTACTTGAGACATTGTAGGTATTTAAATTAAGTGTATAATGTTGTTCTCCCTCGTCTGGATCATGATATTTACACCTTTATAAAACAATTTTCAAGCGCTGATCGTTGGTTAGTTTTCTACATCTGAAACGACGATTACACAGGCGTCACGCTGATTTATTCAGTAAAATGAGGGTTATGGGCCTTCTTTATATAGATATACTATTTTCAAAATTCCTACCTGCCAACTACTTCTACAATGGTGGATCCGAAATGAATAACCTTGAGCTTAATTTCTTAAACACTTTTAGATTGAAAATCAAATGTTCATTTTTAAAACATGGGTCATCTTAGGATTCCCGCCGTCGCCCTAATTATCGTGCAGTAGTGGACTTTAATTCAACACAGCAACATAATGCATAGTTTGCATAGATTTATAAAGGAAATCTTACATTTGTTTGGTTTAACTTCATCTTCACATAATAAATTGTGTTTTGGAAATTTGGAAACATAATGGGTTAAAGAAAAATAATTCTCGCTTTATTATTTACTTCAATAAGTCAGATATCTAAATATGTTTGTAATGAGGGCACTTACTCTTTTTCGACTGCATACCTAAACAGCTGATCAACACAACACTACATATTAGACAGACGTTATTTGATACTTATGGCTTAATTACAAACTATTTACTCATACAATCCAGCAATACTATTATTAGAAACATTCCTGATATGAAGCGTTCTTTTTATAGCAATACGATATATCTTTATGAGCTGGAAATACTACATATAGTGATGTGCGGAATATGGAAAATCCCCCGGTTTTCGAGTCGAAATCATAATAAACCATTGTGTAGACACATTTTATGAAATAAAAATAAGTTTCTAGCCGATTTTGAGTTTTTCTGTATATCCTTTCGACGGCCGGCAGGATTCGAACTTGACTCAATTTTGATAGTATGTTATTACAAATGCCATCTATGAAAGCAGTTTGCATCTAGATTTCGGTTTGATGCCATTTTCACGATGATAACAAACAACACACACTACAAACAAGCAAAAACAGTCACCGGAAGTCCCCTAAAGGTCACCACGCACGGGTGATGGGAGGCAGAAACCTGCGCGTGGGACTTTTTTTTTGTTTTTTTTTTGTTTTTTAATCGGTGCTATTTTCCTCTTCCTTTTCCCTTTCTCTCTATTTTCTCTTACTTTGATATCTCTTCTATTGTTTAAGACCATCTGCATGTCTGTATCTTGATAATTACGCTCACAACGACAGGTTTCCGGGCACACACTTAAATCCGGATTTTAGACCTCAATTTTTGACTTATTTGGGCATGTTCAAAGGTGATTTGTGACGTCACTAATGCAATGACCGAATCGATATTGACATGCTATATAGGGATGAACATCTTCTTTTAAACAAAAATAGTATTTAGTTTGCAACGGTCTCAGTGGGGCTCCAGAAGGGTGCATGAAATGGGGCAAATGAATAATTACGCATAAATACGTTACGGCCGCCCAAAGGATATATATCCATTTCCCTGATACACGCAATTCCTAACAAATACATTGTATTATTATATCACTGCAGTAGTTAATGCGTTTTCACGACTTGAAGTGGGTCTAATATAAAAGAAACAGTTTTTTTTACAAATTTGTTTTCTTAAGGTGACTCAATTGCAAATAGAACAGCTGTTGATTTAATCGTTAAATATCCCTTTGACGGAGGAAGCCGATACCCTGAAATTATTGTTGTGTTTACAGAGAACCTTGTGATCCTCTAACATTAAATGTGTGCTAAAATCAAGAAAGACATTATTTTATCGTAACTTAAATCGTTAGGATGTCTTTTTGAAAAGAAATGTAGTTGAGGAGAGGGTCATTTTACCATGATCTTGATATTTTGACATACCTTCCCCCTGGCACTGCTAAACTATTAGACTGTACAATATATGAAGTACATTCAATATTGTCTAAAATTATAAGCGACATCCTTTAAGTGTAAAGGAGTTAAGTTGTCGGTTTAATGAAATGTAGTTAATCTGACCTACCCATAGATAAAAACAACGTGCCATTTCACCATACTAAGGTATTTTATCCCCATCCTCTCCCCCCTTCCACTTCTAAACTGAAGTTTGTATACTTTCTATCAATTACATTTGATTTTATTTAAAATCATTAAAGACATCATTTTCTAAATTTCACAGTCAGGTGTCAGTTTAAAAAATATAGCTTGGGAAGTAAATGAGATTCATTCATAATTAAGTGTTGTAACTTTTAAAAAGAAATTCACTATACCAAGGGGGTATATTTTCACAATAAAGATATTGTGACGCTGGGGTCAATATACCCTTGTGGGTAGATATTGAATGTGTTTGCGTAACATCATACTTTCGTTAATATCGCTCAAAACGTATTACCCGTTGCTTGTTTTTGAGAATATTACAAAAAGACAAGTATAAGTTTAGATAAAATATTTTCAGATAACAGATATTTATTTCTCGACAAACAGCAACGAACAAATCCAAGTAAAAACATGAACATCAACTGACACATGTCTGTTTAACACAACAAAATCAACTGCCCGACTGTTACAACAGTTTCCATAATAACTCGATGTGATTCCGTGTCCATAGGTTTTTCTTGAATTCATTTGTGTGTTCCTAAAATGACGTATGTTCCTTTATAATTAACATATTTTGTGTTATGACAGATGTATCATATCACATAAATATTAAAGTACTTATCCCGTAGGTCAGGTAACATATACTGCTAAAGTTGGAAATAATGGGAGAATAAATGCCATCACGAGAACGATGAATTCCACATCACGCTATGCGTTGAATTTGTTGTTGTGATGCTATAATTCATCCTCCAATAATGACAGCTGAATAAAGCCAAACGCTATTTAATACAAATGTGTCAAAAATTGTGCACCTATATTCACGCGAGATATCGTCATGTCTATGAACGGAACACCCTGTTCAATAACCACCTTTTGTGATTGTTGTCATGAAATTGAACAAACACAGTTTATCAAATTCTCTAAAATCTTTTCGCATTTTGTTTATTTCTAGATCAATTTTTATCCGTCTATCTTTATCATGGTCGACTCATCGACTTTATCGATTAATGAAGTTTCAATATTTTCAATTATCTTACGAATAAAAAGCTTTGTTGTTACTTATAATCTGATAATTTAAATGGTTGGTGAACTCGAAAAAACCTTCCAACCATCGTTAGTTCCAGACCCTCTCCGATCAATTCGAATTTGAAATTAGGGCGCGAAGGGCTAATGGTAATATGTTTCCTATTCTTTGACAAAGATGAAACTGAGGATGGTCTTACTGCATCAAAACGGAAATGGGTACACAACTTTTTACGTGATACATCTAAACAGAAAAGTATAAAAAAAAATTGCCTTTATGCATCCAAACAAAAAAGTGTACACAATGTTTGCCTTGATACATTCAAACAAAAAAGTGTACACAATGTTAATCTTGAGGCATCCAAACACAAAATTTTGTACACACCTGTTTGCGTGGATGCTCATGTCGCATTTAACCCATATTAATATTAGCATTAAAGCGATTTCGAAAGAAATATTTATTAAAGGAGTAAAACTTAATATCACAGAAAAGGACCTGTGTTTGTGCGGTTTCAATCATGTTATAGATCATTAGTGTTTGTTTTAACAAATAAGTATTAACAGTATTTGAAAAGGAAAAGGAAACGGAAAAAAATGAAAAAAATATATACTTTAAAATAGAAATAACTATTTAAACTTAACTAGCGCAAAACATTTCACCTTGTTCAAATCATCAACCATTTGGCGAAGATGCATTTCTCTTTGATTTGCATTTAAAGCAAACAGGTTCTGGCTCCGATTTCTCGAAAAAAAACTTAAGTAAAAACTGACTTAAGTCATAAATTTTCATATAAGTTCCATAAAGAGAAAAACATAAGTTTTGACTTAAGTCTGCACTTTTTGTTCAGAGAAATCGGGAACTGAATGATAAAAAACAATGTGCATATCAGACGTGATTATTTTGTTAAGACCGAATGAATATATTATTCAATATAAACTATGTTTGAATTGCATGATTGAAACACATTACAACATTATAATAGTACAGATAACTGAACTTAGCTTCAAGTTTATATCGGTAGTTTAGTTTGATAGAACAGAATAACTCACCCATACAAAGATACAAATAGAGTTTCTCTTGTTATGTGAATAATCATATCAGCGGGTATTTAGTTAATACACTATGAAATGTTTTGGTCAGTGAACAAAATCATTACACACGAAAAGGCAATGTGCATGGGGCAGCCCAAATAGAGTCGTTTGGAGGGAAATATAAGCGAATATATATAACTTTCCGCTTTTAGTTTCTTTGTATGATCTAACATTCGAAATAGCAGTTTCGTATGTGTAGATCATCATATTATGCTATCACAAGAGAGTCTATTGCTTATATTATATTCGCATCTGAGACGGGACCTAAATGAATATACTTTCATTTCCGATTTCTATTTTTATATAACCTTACCATCCGGAAAGTCGTTTACGCTTGCGTAAACGCATTTGGTTGTCATGCAAGAATGCATACACTGGAACACTAACTCCAGCAAGAAGTGTTAATGTGCATAAGATTTGGCAGTTTGATTCTGTATTTTAAAATCTTTAATATCTTTAATATAAACAGTTTGAAAAATACAGCAGACTTACGTCTTTGGTTTCGTCAGCCATTGTATGTTCGTTGTATTTCCGTTGTTTGTTTATGTAACGTGATTGAATGATTTATCCGAAAGTACGTGTTTATATACCTACTAAATGAAATGTATATGTATTGATCGTTATATACAAACAAATGAATAAGTAGCCAAATTTTGGTGTGTTATATTTTTGCGCTTATTTGCCAAACACCAAATAAGCCAAAACATGACCAAATCCAAAATATCCCAATTTATAGTTAAGCGGAGAGCTAATTTAATATATGATAACAATGTTATACAAATATATAAAAAAAAAATGTGCACCTATATTCAAGCAACGTGTCGTTATGTCCAAAAATAGAAAACCAAGTTAAATGATTCCATCTTCTTTGATTGTTGTCATGAAATTGTACACACAGCTTACGGATTTTGTTGCAATTTTCTGATCTTTTCTGTTATTCTTAAATTTGTTTCTACAAGGCTATCAATAACTCCGTCAGACAACTGCAAAATCGAAAATTATACAGGTTAAGAATATATGTTGATGTTTGTGTTAGCAGGCTATCGTTGCCAAATAATTTCAGCTTCAGAAATATAAATAAACAGTTATGATTTCAATATATTTAATTCTCGTACGAAGAAAACGTTTTGTTGTTACTTATATGACTATTCTGATGGTGGGTTACTCGCAAAAAACTTCCAACCATTGTTATTTCCTGACCGCGCTTCCAGCATTTCGAAAATGAAATTAGGGCGCGAAAGGCTTATTGTAATATATCGGTAAACCTTAACAACCCATGAACCTTATATCGCTTCCAATTCATTGATCAAGAAAGAAATACATATGAAACTGAGAATTGTCCTCCTGAATCCAAACACAAAATTGTACCTATTGTTGACATTGATACATCCAAACAGAACAGTGTACACAATGTTTGCCTTGATATATCCAAACAGAAAAGTGTACATAATGTTTGCCTTGATACATCCAAACAGAAAATTATACATAATGTTTGCCTTGATACATCCAATCAGAAAAGTGTACACAATCTTTCGCGTGGATGCTCAAATTGCACTTAACTCATAATAATTAGCAATAAGCGATTTCGAAAGAAATATTTATAAGGAGAGTAAAACTTGATATGACAGCAAAGGACATATGTTTGTGCGTTTTCAATTTCGTTATATGCTCCGTCTGAACTAGATAATTATTTTTTTATTTTGACGAACAAGTATTTGCAGTGTTGGAAAAGGAAACGAATCAATCACGAGATTAATTTTGTGTCACGATTTTCAAGAAAATATATATCGTCTAAAATAGAAGTGTTTATTTAATATTTACTAATGCTAAACATATCATCTCGCCCAATTCATCACTAATTTGTCGAAGAGTCATTCCCGTTTGATTGGCTTCTAAGACAAACCGCTTCTGAATGATAAAGATCAATGTGTATATCAAACGTTATTATTTAGTTTAGACCAAATGAATATATTATTCAAGATAAAATATGTTTGAATTGCATGAATAAAACTCAGTACAATATTCTAATAGAACAGTAAACTAAACTGAGCTTCACGTTTTTATCGGTACTTTAATTTTATAGAACAAAATAGCTCACCCAGGCATAGATACAAATAGATTTTATCTTGTTATGTGAATAATCACATCAGATGGACAGCGGGTATTAACTTAATACACTATGAAATGTTTTGGTCAGTGAACAAAATTATTACACATGGAAAGTCAATGCTACATGTAACATTAGGGCAGCCCAAAAACAGTCGTCGATGGGAAATGTAAGCAAATACATAACTTTCATTTTTTCAGTTTCATTGTATAATCTAACATTCGAAATAACAGTTTCGTATGTGTAGATAGTCATATTATGCTATCACAAAATAGTCTATTGATTATATTCTATCTGAACCTAAGACGGGAACTAATTGAATATACTTTCATTATCGATTTCTATTTTTGTATAACCTTACCAACCGGGAAGTCGATTACACGTGCGCAAACGCAGTTGGTTGTCGTGCAAGAATTAATACATCGGAACATTAATTCCACCAAGTATTGTAAATGTGCATAAGATTTGGCCGTTTGATTCTGTATTTTAAAATCTTTAATATAAACGGTTTGCACGTAATGGAAATCTTTAATTTTTTTATGTGAAAAATACAGCAGACTTACTTCGCCGGCTTCGTCAGCCATTGTATGTTCGTTGTATTTCTATTGTGTGTTTATGTAACGTGATTGAGTGATTGACCCGAAAGTACGTGTTTATATACCTACTAAATGACATGTAGATGTACTGATCTTTATACACAAACAACTGAATATGTAGCCAGATTTTGGTGTGTTAAAGTTTGATGCTTTCTTGCCAAACTCCAAATAAGCCAAAATATGACCACATCCAAAATATCCCAATTTATGATAGAGCGGAGAGCTAATATTGATATCCGATAGCAATGTTATACAAATATATCACGAAATCGTGCACCTATATATTTAAGCGACGTCTCGTTATGTCCAAGAATGGAACACCAAGTTCAATAATACCATCTCCTTTGATAGTTGTCACGGAATTGTACACACACAGCTTACCTGATTCTGTTGCAATTTTCTTATCTCTTCAATTTTTCTTAAATTTCCTTCTATAAGGATATCTATATCTTCATCAGAAAACTGCAAAATCGAAAAAGTAATACAGGTTAAAAATATATATTGTTGTTGTTTGTGTTAGCAGGCTATCATTTCCAAATAATTTCAGCTTCGGTAATAATCGAAATAAAAATAAACAGTTATGAATCATGATTGCGAATTATAAACCAATATCGATTGAAGAAGTTTCAATATATCCAATTCTCTCACGAAGAAAACGTTTTGTTCTTACTTATATGACTATTACAATGGTGGGTATACTCGAAAAAAACCTTCCAACCATTATTAATTTCCTGAGCGCGCTCCATGCATATCGAA
>SAYR01013870.1:189728-268879 GCA_004382745.1 Argopecten irradians irradians
AGGCCAAATGATTCTCTTTTGTAAGTGGAGAATGGTTCATGCTTACAAAGAAACAGGCGTAGAAAGAGGTATAAAACCCCTAGGTTTAGGGCATCAGACTGAGAATTCAGGCTCTAACGGACCTAGTCTAGAGCGGTACCGCTTCGCAGTGAACCTTTTAAAGAGCGAGTCCGCAGGCTGATTCAATTTTTTCGTGTTTTTATAAAGAAATCCCGCGCGGTTTTACACCGCAGGAGTCACGGTGGCCCAAAACCCGTACCCAAAAAAAAAAACCCCGGCAAATTCTCCATAATTACAGCGCGATATGCATGTAAGACACGACGAGGTCATTGGACTGAGAGACCATACGCCATATCGTCAAACTGGTTCGGTTAGATGAGAAGAGTCGATGCACGTTCATCTCTATGCCGAAAGAGGGAAATCGGAGAGTAAGATCCCAGAAACAGAGGCGCCGGCAACCCGCGGAGTTACACCTGGCCCGACAAGTGCGCAGGCCAGTCAACACAATCGGTATCTCGGACTCAACACCCTATGCCTTGAATCCGGAGTCGAGCCGAACACCAGTACCACATATCCACTAAAGCCACCGACAACACGAGATGTCTCAAACGACGGGGGTTCTCGGGTTTTTATGCGCCGCGCCACCTCCGGCCTGATTTTGTGGACTTTTCCAGTCCAATTCACAGAACGCCAAGCCTCGGGGACTGCAGGGGCGCGTGTCAGCAATGAAACCTCCGTGGCAGGCGAAACCCGCACGGACGGAATTTCACTGACACTCGGCTGAGAAGTCTACACAGACTGTCGTTTTACGGGACCTTCTCCCCTGCCCACGGTAACATTTCTGCTCTCATACACGCACACTGCAATTTTTGTCGAACGATGCCGTATTCCCACGCGACTTCTCCCCGCTCAGCACGCAATGGTAGCGATCTCATGCACAGAATTCTTGCATCCCGGCGGCCAACATTGCCCCAGGCCTGGCCGTTTCTGCCTCTAACTCACGCGGGACAATTATTGTCGACCTCCGTTTCCCAGGGGACTTCTCCGAGTCACTCCCACTAGGCACTCTGGGCTGCCGAATCTCATGCCCACAAATTTTCATCGGCCCAACTGCCCCAGCCTGGCCGTTTTCTGCCCTAACTCACGCGCGGACAATTTGTCGACCTGCGTTTTTCCTGGCGGACTTCTCCCCCGCCTAGGCCACTCTGGGTGCCGAATTCATGCACAAATTTTCATCGGCCCAACATTGCCCCCAGCTCTGCCGTTTTGGCCTCTTCTAATCACCGGCGGACAATTTTGTCGACCTGCCGTTTTTCCTGAGGGACTTCTCCCCTACTAGGCCCACTCTGGCGTGCCGAAATCTCATGCACAAATTTTATCTGCCCAACATTGCCCCAGCCTGGCGTTTCTGGCCTCTAACTCACGCGGGACAATTTTTGTCGACTTGCCGTTTTCCGTGGGGACTTCTCCCCTGTTCTAGGCACTCTGGTAACCGGGAATCTCATGCACAATTTTCATCGGCCAATCATCTGCCCCAGCGGTGGCCGTTCTGCCATACTAAGGCGTCACGCGGACAACGATAAATTGTCGACCTGACCCGTTTCCTGGTGGCACCTTCTCCCCTTAGAACAACTACTAGCACTCTCGAGTTGAACACTCTCACTGGCGACAGACAGCATGTTTCAGGCCTTTCTCGGGGCTTGGGTCCGTACGCCCACCTGGAGCCTGTCGACGCCTACAAATTTTTCACGGCCAATTTGTATACGGCCACGGCCTCTGACATTCCCTTGCAAACGCCAGCCTGCGACCCTTGTCCTCGGCCTTCTAACCTCACGCGGATTCAAGTGTTGCTCCGAAGCCTTGGCCGTTTTCCTGGTGACTTCTCCCCCGTCACGAAGCATTCTGAATGTGACTACTCTCTTTGGCACAGACCACATGTCTTTTCCCGTCAGGCCGTCTCGGGGCCGCCTTGAAGTCCGAATACGCTCCCATGGGAAGAGGGCTTGGTCTATGGCTGAACACAAATTTTCATTCGGCCAATTGTTTCCCCGGGCCCGACATGCCCTAGCCTGTCCGCTTTCATGCCTCTGTAAACTCACACGGGATCAATTTGGTCGACCTGCCGTTCCCTGGGACTTCTCGCCCTACAAGGCACTCAGTCTGCGAGTACACTCGCATGCACAGACACACTGTTCAGGCGTTTCGGGCGAGGTCCCAGTTCACGCCACTGGAACTGATCAGACTTACAGTCAATTTTACCATCGTCCTAATACCCCAAGAGACGGGCAAACTGGGCGGCAAAGCTTCCATGCAAAATCAATTTTTGCCGCGCAAAAAATTCTAAATCTTTTTTTTTTGCTAATAAAATGTCTTCAAACATGGTTCGGGCACGAACAAATTTTATTTTTCGACTTGAGTCGAACATACCTCCCACCCCATATAATGATAGCACCGAGCAAATCGAGATGGTCTCAAAACGGTTTCTCGATTAGCGCCGGCGCACCTGCGACCTGGATTGCAAAGGGAAAGTCCGCCCAGTGTGATTTTCGATCAATTTTCGATTGAACATTAATAAATGGTGCTGATATCTCACTTTGGTGGGGGAACTTAGAACCGAAATCTTCTTTTTTTCGCCCAACATGCCGTCACCGAGAAATGACTTGACTAAAAAGGACACAAAAAATTCGAAAACACTCTTTCGGAGAAAATGAAATATTTAAGGTTGACATTTTTTTGGAAAAATGAAGAACCACTTTGCCCGCATTCAAAAGTTGTGCTGGACTCCTCCGGTCGGTCTGGACATAATTTCATACTTGGTTATACTGGACTTAATCGTGACGAAATTTTCAGTCATTTTTTCGCCCTTTTCGATAATTAACACGATTACAAGGTAATAGTGTGTCGTGTTGATGATCCACACTCAAGCGATTGCTACTCATCAGCAGATTCCCGCTCCCTCAAAGCCGACAAATCTGTAGTCATAAGGATTAATTTTCAAGAGATCGCAGTGAGGTGGCTGCCCTCTACTAAGTACGATACCCCGACCGACGAACTAGGTCTGTTGCTGGAGGGGCACGGACGCTGGACGCGAATATTACACCCCTGTCTCCCTCAGTGATGGAGGTATCGAGCGCTCGCAGACTCAGCTCGTTGTCTTAAACAATCTTGTGTCTCTAGTACGCCCTAAACGTGGACTTCCACTACAAAGCTATGCGTACCAATGACTCTGTTCTTGCTGTCGGCCTTTCTACTCCATCGCGGACGGCCGAATCGGTGCGGTCTCTCGGTCCGGCGACAGCTATTAATCACGTTGCCTCCCCACCACGCAGGAGATGCAGATAGCTTCGTTAACGAGATATTGGGCGAAGGCATTCTAACTTAGGGTAGGCGTTCCAGTATGAGATTCACCCTCAGATGGTAGTAGGCTGTGCAGAACCATTCCGGAGAGCTCCTTATCAGTCCAAGATCATCATAATACCAAATGTCTTGAACCTGCTAAACAGCGCTTCCTCTCAAACGTGACTGAGCAGGCATTAACGCATGCGTATTGCGACACGACATAGGTATAATCACCGTTAGGGTGTGACGGATTACAGGCAATGTGGGTAAACTACACCTGTCTCACGACGACGTCTAAATTCTCCCATGCTCACGTCTCCCTCATTAGGTGGTGCTGTGACAGCAAAAGCTCAACGCTTGGTCATGTGATTTGCTAGACCTTCACGATATGGATAGGAAGAGCACGACAATTTTCGAAGGATCAAAAAAAGCAAACGGTCGCTAATAGAACGCTTGGCTGACCACAAGCCAGTTATCCCTGATGAGGTACTTTTACAGACACCTCATTGTTAAACTCTTAAAAGAGTCAAAAGATCGATAGGACCACGAACGTATTCACGGATACTGTATTCGTGAACTGAAAAAGTCAAAATAACATAGTGAGCTCATATTTGTCCCCACTTTAGACCGTCCGCAGCGGCGATGGTTGTGGGCGGCGTGCCTTCGGCTGGGAGCGTCATCCTGGTGGTTATGAGGTACACCTGCTAGTAACTCTACGTGTGACAGCATGTACCCGCCCCAGTCAAACTCCCCGCCTGCGGACTGTTGCGGTTCAAAGAAGGAGATGATTTTAGAAGAGAAAGCTGATCACCACCCGGCCGCTAGATGGACGTCCTCCTAAGGTACTTAAGTTCCAGAATTCTGAGTAGGGGCTTGCGCCCCGCTCTCGCCCGCCCATTTAAACCTGAAAATGATCCTACAGGTAAATTGAATCTAAACATAGATTGTGGTTAAACGCTGCAGTAGATTGAATGTATGATTAATATACAAATTGACGTTTGTTCCACCCTCACCTCCGTACCCCCCTTATCATAGCCTAATCTAGCGAACATACACCCTTCATGTCTCATTAACACAAAGCCCACACCCCAATAGACGACAAACGCTCGGGCCCGCTTCTCGGAAACACTCCCGGGGCTTGGCGTTCGGTTGTCCCAGCGAAAAGGTGCGTCCCAAGACCTCAAGTCTCGACCCGCGTTCTACGGGCTTAATCCTAATGACTTAACTACTACCTATAAGCTATATACCAATCAGTATGTCGATATTACTGATTAGTACATAGGTGTCTTCTTCCTTTACTGGATGGGGGCAATGAAACTGGAGAAGGAAATAGAGGCCAGGAAAGGAAATTTATGCTGAAAATGAGGATTTATGAAAAAAGAAAAAAAAGATAATAACAAGGCTATGATATAATCAGAAGTACAATGGCAATAGAGACTTGAAGGAAGGACGGAAGAAAAGTATAGACGAGGAGGAATCTTAAGATTAAGTCCATTCAGCTAGATGTAGTATGGTAAGAAATAAAATGCGAACATGATCTATCCAATTATCGTCCAAAAAAAGATTCAAAACAGGCCGTAAATATAATATAAGTACAATAAATTAACAATTAGTAACAAACTAGAAAAGACCAACGACCAAAAATTAAGAAAAACTCTTCTTAAAATTGACTGAACCTAAATACTAATTGTATCGAAACATCTAGAAGAATAACAAAAAATTACAGAATGAAAGCCTGAGAAGAAAAGAATAAGAAAGTTCCTCCGTCATGCCATCCATCGGAAAAATTGTCACAATGTTGTTGCCTTGTTACATTAAAACACAAAATTGTACACAATGTTCTGCCTTGATACATCCAAAGAGAAAAGTGTACCACAATGTTTGCCTTGAACATCCTAAACCAAAAAAATAGTACCACACGGTTACCTTGATAAAATTCAAAACTCAAAGAGTGTACACAATGTTAATGCATTGAAAACATCCAAACAGAAAAGTCTGCATAATATTTGCCTTGGTACTTTTCAAACACCAAAAGTGTACACAATGTTTGCATTTGAAACATCCAAACAGAAAAGTGTGCATAATGTTTACCTTTATCCATCGAAATAGAGAAAAGTGTACACAATCTTCACGTTGGATGCTCAGGGACGCACTTAACAATAATAAATTAGCAATAAAGCGATTTCGAAAGAAGTATTTATTGAGGGATGTTTGATATGAAAGCAAAGTACCTATGTTTTGTGTTGCGGTTTCAATCCACCTTATAAGCTTCCCTCTGAACTAGATAATTCGTGTTTATTATGACGAATAAGTATTTGCTGCTACTGCAAAAGAGGAAAAAAATAACAAATGAACTTCGAAAAAGATTTTGAGTCAAAATTTTGAAAAAATATATACTGTGAAATAGAAAATGTTTATCTAACATTTACTAATGCCTAAACATATCATCTTGTCCAATTCATCACCAATTTTGTTGAAGATGCATTCCTTTTTGTTTGGCTTATAAGGCAAACCGCTTCTGAGTGATAAAAAAGCAATGTGCATATCAAACGTTATTTCGTTTAGACTGAATGAATGTATTATTCAATGTAAACAATGTTTGAATTGCATGATTAAAACTCAGTATTACATTCTAATAGCACAGCAAATTTAATTAAGCTTCAAGTTTATATACGGTACTTTAATGTGATAGAACAGAATAGCTCACCCAGGCATAGATACAAATAGAGTTTATCTTGTTATGTGAATATCCATATCAGATGGACAGCGGGTATTAACTTAATACACTATGAAATGTTTTGGTCAGTGAACAAAATAATTACCCACAAAAAGCAATGTTACATGTTACATTGGGGCAGCCCAAATAGAGTCGTCTAGCGGAAATATAATCGAATACATAACTTTCATTGGAAAATCTAACATTCGAAACAGCAGTTTCGTGTATACCGTCATATTATGCTATCACAAGAGATTCTATTGCATATAGTATATTTGCACCTGAGACGGAAACTTATTGAATATACTTTCATTTCCGTTTTCTCTTTTTTATATAACCTTAGCAACCGGCAATTTGTTTTCACTTGCGTAAACGCAGATGGTTGTAAGACAAGAATGCAAACAGCGGAACACTACCTCTAGCAAGTACTGTTAACCTTGACAACCGGATAGTCATTTCCACTTTTGTAAACGTAGTCGGTTATCAGCCAAGAATGCATACAGCGGAACACTAACTCCAGCAAGTAGTGTAAATGTGAATAAGATTTGGCAGATTGATTCTGTATTTTAAAATCTCTTATATAAACAGTTTGAACGTAATGAAAATCTTAAATTATACATAAGAAAAATAAAGCAGACTTATTTCTTCGGCTTCGTCAGCCATTGTATGTTCGTTGTATTTATATTGTATGTTTATGTAACGTGATTGAGTGATTTACCAAAAAGTACGTTTTTATATACCTACTAAATAACATGTAGGTGTACTGATCGTTATACACAAACAACTAAATACGTGCCAAATTCTGGTGTGTTAAATTTTGGCACTTTCTTGCAAAACACCAAATAAGCCAAAATATGACCACATACAAAATATTCCAATTCACGGTAGACCATAGAGCTTATATTGATATCTGATAGCAATATTATACAAATATATCAAGAAATTGCTCACCTATATTTAAGCGACGTGTCGTTATGCCCAAGAATGGAACACCAAGTTCAATAATACAACCTCCTATGATTGTTGTCACGAAATTGAACACACACAGCTTACCTGATTCTGTTGCAATTTCCTGATCTTTTCTGTTATTCTTAAATTTAATTTTAAAAGGCTATCTTTTACTTCTTGAGAAACCTGCAAAATTGAAAAAGTAATACAGGTTAAATATATATATTGTTGTTGTTTGTGTTAACAGGCTATCATTTCCAAATAATTTCGACTTCGGCAATAATAGAAATAAAAATAAACAGTTATGAATCATGATTGCGAATTATAAACCAATATCGATTGACGAAGTTTCAATTTATTCATTTCTCTTACGAAAAAAATACCTTCCAACCATTGTTAGTTCCTGACCGTGCTCAAAGCTTTCGTAAAATAAAATAAGGGCGCGAAAGGCTTATTGTAATATATCGGTAAAACATAACAATGAACCTTAAATCACTTCCTATTCTTTGATCAAGAAAAAAATATAGATGACACTGAGAATGGTCCTCCTGCATCCAAACGGAAAATTGTTCACAATGTTTGCCTTGATACATCCAAACAGAAAATTGTACACAATGTTTGCCTTGATACATACAAACAGAAAATTGTACACAATGTTTGTCTTGATACATCCAAACACAAAATTGTTCACAATGTTTGTCTTGATACATTCAAACAGAAAACTGAACATAATGTCTGCATTGAAACATCCAAACAGAAAAGTCTGCATAATATTTGCCTTGGTACTTTCAAACACAAAAGTGTACACAATGTTTGCATTGAAACATCCAAACAGAAAAGTGTGCATAATGTTTACCTTTATCCATCGAAATAGAAAAGTGTACACAATCTTTCACTTGGATGCTCAGGACGCACTTAACACATAATAATTAGCAATAAGCGATTTCGAAAGAAGTATTTATTGAGGGAGTTTTGATATGAAAGCAAAGTGCCTATTTTTGTGCGGTTTCAATCACCTTATAAGCTCCGTCTGAACTAGATAATTCGTGTTTATTATGACGAATAAGTATTTGCTGTACTGCAAAAGGGAAAAAATAACAAATGAACTTCGAAAAAGATTTTGAGTCAAAATTTTGAAAAAAATATATACTGTGAAATAGAAATGTTTATCTAACATTTACTAATGCTAAACATATCATCTTTGTTGAAGATGCATTCCTTTTTGTTTGGCTTATAAGGCAAACCGCTTCTGAGTGATAAAAAAGCAATGTGCATATCAAACGTTATTTCGTTTAGACTGAATGAATGTATTATTCAATGTAAACTATGTTTGAATTGGATGATTAAAACTCAGTATTACATTCTGATAGCACAGCAAATTTAAGAAAGCTTCACGTTTATATACGGTACTTTAATGTGATAGAACAGAATAGCTCACCCAGGCATAGATATAAATAGATTTTATCTTGTTATGTGAATAATCATATCAGATGGACAGCGGGTATTAACTTACAGTACTTAATGCGTCTAACATTCCCTCGAAACGAGCGCGAAACGCAAAACGCAAACGAAATGTTAAACGAAAACGAACGAAAACGCAAACGAAAAGCGAAAAACGCAAACGAAAAACGAATAGCGTAAAACGAAAAACGCGTTTCGTCAAGCGCTAAACGCAAAACGAAAAACGCAAACGAAACACGAAAAACGTAAACGAAGTGAAAGCGTGACCGGAAGACCAGAATGCAATCATAAATGTCGATCGGGACTACGGTAGCTTAGTGATCCGGATTCTGAAAGCAATGTCTATTTTACGTTCGCAATTTTGATTTAGTACGATTTATCATTATGAAAAATATATCGTGTCTTAGAAAATATGCAATTGTTATAAATATATTACCAATAAGTATGTGATTACGCATATATATCCAAGCATCAATACATTTTTTAAACTTATAAAGCGAGATTTTAAAAATAATGATAAAACATGCATGTGTACAAATAGTCTTCAATCAATGCTAGTATCTATAAGTCTGCTCTGAATTCGTCACACATATTGTTTTTTAGAAATCATCAGTTTCAGAAAAGAAAACACTTCAGAAGAATTTCTTATTGTAGTGTACATGTAGGTATTGTGTACATGTACGTTTGACTACTGCAAGTATAAACACTAGGTCTAGCGGTTAGGTACTTAGTTATGTATTACCAGTGGCGTAGGAAGTTGAAACGTAATGGGGGGGCAAAGGTTCTCAATATTTTGTAACCTCCCCCCCCCCCGCCGCACATACAGGAGATTAATTCAACTCCCAACCATATATATGCTTTATGTACATTTTTCATATATCATTAAATTTAATCCTTGTACACATTTGTAGACAGTGGGGTCGCTAAAAGAAAATTAGCGAATACGCAAATTGGCCAAATTAGCATGTGAGCGTCGAAGGCGCGAGATTTTGGTGTTTAAGGGGTCTGAGGGTGACCCCCGGAAAAAAATATTGCAACTTAGAATGACTGATATGAGTTTTACAATGTATTTTGATGATTTTGCGAGCGCCCGAAAGCGCGAGATTTTAGTGTTTGGGGGGTCCGGGGGTCTCCCCCGGAAAAAAAATTACGATTTAGAATGGCTTAGATGAGTTTTGATGAATTTGCGAGCGCCCGAAAGCGCGAGATTTTGGTGTTTGAGTGGTCCCCCGGAAAAAAATTACGATTTAGAATGGCTTAGATGAATTTTACGATGCATTTTGATGAATTTTCAAGCGCCTAAAGGCGCGAGAATTTGGTGTTAGGGGGTCCGGGGGTCTCCCCCGGGAAGAAATTACGATTTAGAATGGCTTAGATGAGTTTTACGATGTATTTTAATGATTATATTTAGCGTTCTTAACATGGTAATTTTTCGATTTAAAGTTACCTGCATTTAGAAATGATAATTGTGTCGTCATAACATTATGCAACCCTACTCGGTCTGAATATACCGGCTTCACACCATCGGCACATTGTTGTGTAATATAAAAAAATGAATAAATTGTCTCGCTAAGACATATAAACACATTGATCTTTTAAGAGACATTTTTTTAAATACTACATAGAATCCCTTGATGGACATTTTTAGTCTAGTTCGTGTGTATTGAATTTTTACTATTTAAGGTTTGACATTATGTGCTTGAACGTTTTAGGAAATGCACCGCGCAGCGGAAAATTTTCTAGAATGAAGTACGAAAAATGTGCAGGAGGACCATTTTTTTCAAATAAGCATTTTTAGAAAATTTCAGTCGGCGAAAATAGGGGGGCAAAAAGACATGTTTGCCCCCCCCCCGTCCTGGGGAACGGGGGGCAGTTGCCCCCCCTGCCCCCCCGCTTCCTACGCCCCTGATTACATGTATACATATGACTCCAGAGGAGGTCCTCGGACCTGTTATATAGATATCAATAAAAAAATTAATGTGGACACTCACCTGTAGCATTTACCCGACCCATTGGGAGGTCTTATATATATTTGCTTTATAATTCACGGACAACACAACACCCTACCCCTCCCCATCCCCACTCCCCCTCTCGATTTACCTGCTGTCATTTATACCATTTGTTATTTGACAGCGGCATATTTTGATTTTGTGTCAACTTGTATCACACCTGGTCAAGTGCAGTCACTCATGAACAATGGCTCACTGATAGCCTCAGACGCGCACGGCCCCTCACATGTTTATTTAGGCTACGATGTATAATACGTGACCCTGTACATCTACCAAAGCATACAACGAAAACAACAATGCTGTGTTATTCTAGTCATTACAGAAAACCAGGTCTATGGTGATTTTAATTTAGTCCTCATGTGTTTTCTTACATCAGCATATCAATAAAATACATGATCAATTATATCAATGACGAATACGTGTAAATACAGAGATGCAGTTGAATGTATCAACTGTCAGTTCGTGTTGGACGATTATGTATATATATATGTCAATTATGATTTTATTTCTATTGACTTCGGTACGTTTAATTTTACATAAAATATGTTTAAAAAAGTATTCGTTTTAAATACTGTATTAAGCGATGGTTGAGATATTATTAATTTAGTCCGCTAAACCTGCCTATATTATTAGGCTTTTTTAATTTTTTTTTTTTTTTTTTTTTTTTTTTTTTTTTTTTTTTTTGCCTAATAGGCAAAAAAAAAAAAAAAAAAAAATTGAAAAAGCCTAATAATATAGGCAGGTTTAGCGGACTATTATTAATTGTGTTATTTTATTATTAGAATAGTGTGTATCACTAGAAAATAACGTGATTCAATGCTAACAGTGATGAGTCGGATATATATTTTTTTATAATGCATGCACCAGTGATGACATGAGTTATGATCAGCAGTACGCGTACGGCGTCCTGTGGTGTGAGTTCACACCTGTCTGTAATCCTTCAGTCCACTTTATCGAGCCCCGCGGGTGTTACAAGTGTACATTGTACCCGTCCCCCTGTAGCACATACACGTGTATATAGCTAGTGCTATACAAGTCCTTGCAGAAAGGTATACAAATGATCCTTACTATTAAACAATGTGTGTACGTTACACGTACTAAATGTTATCAATGTCTAAATACAAAAGGATTAAAAAAAAAATATTTGTGTATGTTTGCTACATTGTTTTGAACACGTAAATTTATCGGCCTACACCATCATTTGACTCCACTTTTAGTTTAGCCAACACATGCGCAGTCAACCATTCTTAATCAAATATCAATGAATAACATCCGGTAAACGAATTGGAACGCAAACGCACGCAAACGAAAACGAACGAAAGCCAAAACGAATCAAAACGCAAACGAACGCAAACGAAATCGAATCAAAAGGCAAACGAACGAAAACGCGAAACGCAAACGAAAAACGCTCGACGAAACAAAACGCAAACGAAACTAAACGAAAGAAACGCAAACGAATCTAAAACGCGTTTGAGGGAATGTTAGACGCATTAAGTACTGTAATACACTATGAAATGTTTTGGTCAGTGAACAAAATCCGTACACACGAAAAGGCAATGTTACATGTAGCATTGGGGCAGCCCAAATAGAGTCGTTTGGGGGGAATATAACCGAATACACAATTTTCATTTTAGTTTCATCGTATACTCTAACATTCGAAACAGCAGTTTGGTATGTGTAGGTCGTCATATTATGTTATCACAAGAGAGTCTATTGCTTATATTCTGTTTGCACCTGAGACGAGAACTGATTGAATATACTTTCATTTCCGATTTCTCTTTTTCATGGTGGGGAATCACGTGGTCTGTAGTTGGTGTGTTACACGGATAAAAATGGCGGCCGCCAGCAGTTTTGCCAGAAAAGGAGGTAATTCACTGAAAATACCCTTTGTATCGGCATTTTATAGTGACGAGCATATGCTTTACAGAATTCTAGACAAACCGATACCTTAGTTGTGTTGCAACACTCTGTACTTTTCTGTAACATTCCGACCAAAGTTTTGAATCGGAGCGATTTTGCTCGTAGTAGAATTGGTAGTATACACGAACATACACTGTTCGTACGTTTTCTGTGATTAGACGGGGCCACTCGCTGTAAATGTGATATTGTCTAAATGTTATAGTCTACATTCAATTGTACATCTAACCTTTCTGACAGAAAACATCATGTTCATTGTTAATTCTTTGGTTTTACGAAAGGGTGAGTAAACACGTACCGTTTTGGATTGATGAGGTGACACGAACTGCTACATATGTCCGTTAATGTGACTAAGCTGGCAAACAATCATATTATAATACATGTTATTATGTTCAAGTATGTTTACATGTTTAACTTATACCAGTTAGAATCAACCGCATGATGTAGTATGTGGGCGGTTAAAATTTAACGGAATATATATGACAACTGTTATGATATCCAGGACATTCACAACCTACTGCATCAAAGCCATGACTGCATATCATCTGGTTAAGGAAACAAACAGGAAAATTGGGGAATGTCATAACACTTTTTGTCTGTGTCCGTCCATTTCTAGACGATCAATATAGATATATAGGGTATCTAACCCACATGTTAAATGTGTTAGTGTTGGTAATGTTGAAATTTGTTTGTTAATCAGTTTTATAAATGAATATGTTATAGAATGAACCTACAACTTAGTCACAGAAAGACATTGATGGTTTTTCCTGATCAATTTAGGCTGACATAATACTTACCATAACTTTATTCATCCAAAGAGAAAATCACAAACAAGTTTATAAACAACAAACAATTAATCTGTACAACATCAATAATACAAATTTGGTATTTTTCAGAGATCACTTTACAAGACCGGAAGAAAACGCCTGTCAGAACGACGGAAAGAAGCAACGTTTAACGTGTTGCCATACAAAAAGACTCCTGTTTGTCAGATGGGTCAAGTCTCCTTGCAATGAATCAAGAATGCTACTGGATTAAAATAGGACTGTACAGAAGAGTATAAATAAAACTAATGAACAAAATCCGTGCTTCAATATGTATTTATTGAGTATTTTAAAAACAGTAGTCTTAATATTAAAAATACTAATGTATAAGTTACAAGTACAATATACGTAAAGTATACTACATTGTAGTTATCAATCATAAGATCTTCCAAATATTAATTAGAGTCGGTTCCGTAATGATTCTTTGTATCATATCGTTATATGTTGATATGCTGTATTAAAAGGCCAGATAATATACAAAATTTGTGAAATGTTTTTTTTAAAGGGAATATGGGCTACACCACACACAGTGTATTTCAAATTCACGAAACTTGTAGGGAACGTCTTTATTTGGAACATTGGAACGCTTGTGAGCACCGTGGTTAGGTGTGTTTTTTTATTAGAATTGCCGTTATCACAAAGGGAACTATCTTGTCATTTTGCATAAAGAAATAAAGATTGTAAATTAAGGAAAGACCCAATGTCATGACTCTTTCCTTCAGAAATAAGACTTAAAAATATGTCACTAAAAATCCTAAGTTATAGTCAAACACATGTGGAATAACCACAGGGGGCCAACTCAATGAAAATGGATGTTGTCATACATTTTTTGTATTTGGTGGAATGACTGACGAGTATACATAAAAGTCATGTGATTTTTTTCCAGAAAATATGAAATATGAAAAATTATTTTTAAAAAAAAACGGGATATTTACTATAAAACAGTAGTAGATATCCCGATTTTTTAAAATAATTTTTCAAATGTTATATTTTCTGAAAAAATCACATGACTGTCATATATACTCATCAGTCCATTCACCAAATACAAAAAAAAATGTGTGACAACATCCATTTTCATTGAGCTGGCCCCCTGTTGGAATAACACCAGTGATCCCTTGTATTTCAAAGACAATTAAAAAATGATTACTAATTTGTTATATTCAACACTCTAAAAAGGAAAAGCGATAGTAGAGGAGTTTCAATTTATATCAATAAAAATGTGCATTATAATTTGATAGATCAATTTAAGTCTGAAGATGGTAGGATTTTGATGTTAATCTTGAAAATAAATAATAACACATATACATTAACAAATGTTTATGCACCAAATGAGCCGATAAAACGAAATGCATTTTTTAAAAGATTAAAAGAAAACTTAAATGAATTAAGTGTTGGAATAAATATCATTGGGGGAGATTTCAATGAAACTCTGAAACCAATTGACAGAAAAACAAATAATATCAAAAATAGAAAACCAGTGTTTGGTCTGACGGATCTAATTAAATCATTTAGTCTTATTGATATATGGCGAAGTAAACATTCAAATACAATACAATACAGTTGGAGAAGAAAAAATGGAAAAGAAGCAAGCAGGATAGATTACTGGCTTATAGAAAAAGATTTCTTAAATAGAATTAACTCCTGTGATATAAGACCAGCTCAGATACGCTCAACTGATCATATGGCTATATCACTAAAACTGATAAATGTAGGCGAAACACGCGGAAAGGGAATTTGGAAAATGAACAACAGTGTGCTAAAAGACATAAACTATACTGAAAAAATTAAAAATGTAATTGTAAATGCGAAAAAAGAATGTCGAAGGAGTAATCTAAATAAAAGGCAAACATGGGATTATATAAAAATTCTAATTAAAGAAGCAACAATTAGTTACTGTAAAAATTTAAGTAAACAGAGGAAGGATAAAGTTATATACCTTGAAGAAAAACTTAAAATGGTTCATGAAAGAAATGAAAGAAAATCAGAAAAGGAAAATGAAGAGCAAATCCTTATATTGGAAAAAGAAATAGAAGAATATTATAAACACAAAGCACAGGGTGAACAAATTAGGTCAAGATGTCAATACATAAAAAAGGGAGAGAAACCAAATAAATACTTTTTGGGCTTAGAAAAACAAAGACAAGCTAAAAAAGTTATACATAAGGTTAAAGACAAGAATAATAAATTAGTAACGAAAGAGAATAGAATCCTGGATGTTATTCGTCTGTTTTACGAAGACCTATACAAAAGTAAAATTCCTAATGAAGAATCTATAAAGCAATATCTCAGAAATACAAATTGTCAAAACACCCTAAATGAAACGGAAAAGGCTATTTGTGATGGACCCCTAACAAAATCTGAATGTACACATGCTATCAAAAATATGAAAAAAAATAAAAGCCCCGGTTTAGACGGTCTAACAGTAGAATTCTATGAGCATTTCTGGAGTATTATTGGAGATGATGTAATCAACGCCTTAAATGAAGGGTATTATGCAGGAGAAATGTCAGAGTCACAAAAAATAGGTTTACTTTCTTTAATATACAAAAAGGATGATGAAACTTCATTACAAAATTTGAGACCGATCACCTTATTAAATATAGACTATAAAATTGCAGCATTTGTATTAGCTCAAAGATTGAAAAAATAATGCCTAAAGTTATACATACAGATCAAAATGGTTACATCAAAAATAGGTTTATTGGGTTTAATATACGACAAATACAAGATGTGATAGACTATGCTGAACAATTTGGAACAGATAGCGCAATTTTATTTTTAGATTTTAAAAAGGCCTTTGATACTATTGAATGGGTATTCATGCTAGAAGCTTTAGACAAATTTGGTTTTGGAAAATCTTTTATCTCTTGGGTACAGACACTGTACTATGATATATATGGGTGTATTTCCAACAATAATTATGTATCTGATACATATAAAATCTCACGCGGAATTAGACAAGGTTGTCCATTAAGCTGTTTGATCTTTGTGATTGCAGTTGAAATTATGGCAATAAATATAAGAGAAAACCAAAACATCAAAGGGGTTAAAATTAAAAGAAAAATAATAAAAATTTCCCAATTAGCAGATGATACAACATTATTTGTAAAATCAAGTGATATAAAAGAAGCAATAAAAGAAATTGAGAACTTTGGTATACATTCTGGGCTTGAGCTTAATAAAGAAAAATCACAAGGTCTTTGGCTAGGTAAAAACAAGAACAAAAAAGAGGTTTATGGTATAAAGATGACAAGAGAAAACATCAAGTCTCTAGGTGTGATTTTTGGTGTTAAAAATAAAGAAGTAGAGCAAATGAACTGGGAAAAAAATATAAATGCTATCAATTATCTCATAAAAAACTGGAAAAAAAGAAAACTGACACTAATTGGAAAAGCTACTATAATAAATGCATTAATCATACCTAAAATAACTTTCCTGGCAACAGTTCAACATATAAATAGTGATCAAATAAAGACACTGGAAAAAATAATATTTGGATATTTATGGGATGATAAACCAGACAAAATTAAGCGAAATGTACTGATAAATGAAATAGATAATGGGGGTTTGAACATAAGAGATATTGAAACGCATATAGAAATGCTTAGGATTACATGGGTGAAAAGACTATTTGACACAAAAAATACTTTTTCGAACTGGACAATAATACCTAAACTCTATTATGATAAATTTGGTAACAATTCACTAATATTCAGAATGAATATCAAATCACTTAAAAAGATACATAATATTGAAGAGATCCCAGCTTTTTATAAAAAAATACTACAGTCTTGGATTAAATTTAGATCACAAGAGCGAAATGCTTTACCAACATACGTGCATAATGAGATAATATGGGGTAACTCCAGCATTACTTACGAGGGTAAATCTATTATTTTTAAAAATTGGATCAACAGTAATATAATACAAATAAAAGATTTATTTGATGAAACTGGAAAAATTAATGACGCTAGCATCTATGAAAAACTAGTTTGCAAAGCAAACTGGATTGCAGAACTTATCAAATTAAAAAAATCAATACCGAAAACATGGATAGAAAAAATGAAAACACAAGTAAGAACAGAGCCAAGTAAAAATAAAGATGAAATTCAAGTATTGAATGGACATACAAACAAATTCTTATATAAAACCTTACTTAATCATAAAATAGAAAAACCAAACCTATTAGAAAAATGGAGATATCATTTTCGATGTGATATCAATGAGTTCTGTGAAATTTTGAAATTTAATTTAAAAAATTTACATGACAATTCATTAAAAATTTTCAAATGGAAATTGATTCATAATATAATTCCAACTAGAAAAAATCTGAAAAGGTGGAGAATAGAAAATTCGGAATTGTGTCCATATTGTAATAAGGTGGACGACAACACACATTTTTTCATAGAATGCACACATGTGGAAATGTTTTGGAATAAACTGACAATGAATCTTTATAAAATAGGAATATTTATAAATGTACGCTCTCTTAAATATATAGTTTTGGGTTATTATCCGGAAAATAAGATGTGTAAACAATTTAATTTTTTGCTTGCACTTGCAGGATACACAATATATAAATCTTACTATGTCAGTGACAAAAGGCAAAAAAGTCTTGACATATATAGTATGTTTATAGCAGACTTGACATTTTATTCTAAGAATTTCAGTCAACTTGGTCTATTATAATTAGAATACATTGTGATACAAAGTAATAATTTAATTGTTCAGCTGCAATTTTGAATATCCACTTGATATACATCGATCTTCGTCTGTAGTATCAACAACACTAACTTCTTTAGAAAATAAATCCCAATGGCAATGGATCACTTGAAATAACACAAACAGCATCTGCATAGCTTCAACAGGCACTTTTTAGAATAAATCCAACTGATGCTGAAAAGAAATAATAGCAAATCAAAATAATTATAGTGTCAATTACATTTAATTTTAAACTGAATATAATTTTATATTATTTCATATGAACTACATTTAGTTGCATGTATGACAATGTGTAAAAATCACTGTGAAGTACTTTTGTTTACATTAATTGGTATAAACTGTACAGGAACTTTGGATATTGACATAGAAATTATTTAAATAACAATTTACCGGTAGTTTGTAACTTTGTATCTTAGACTGCTGGAGTATGAAAGATTTATTTACATGTATAGAGCAGCCAGGGCTAGAGTGTAAGCTTACTAGACTCCCAGGACCCTGTGCTAGAAATGGTAATAACAATACAAAAATGTATTTGGAAAAATGGTCTTTTTATAATAATATAAATTAAGCAGTTCACTTACCTGAAATAGTAGACAACTGTTTATCTTTACCACCCAAGTGAAGACTATATCTAGCTTAGTGGACCACGTGTAGACGCCAACATGTGGATACTGTACATGTGTTTCGCGTGAAACTACTGACTTCCGGGTGGTATTAAGAGTTACCTCCCTTAATATAAGGTATCACGACATAAATCTAGGTTCTAGGCCTAGCTATGTATGAAAGTGGGAATGATGAATGGATCTCCTCCTGTGTGAGGACACTACATGTATCATGATAACATGCCTATTATGAATAAACTTTTATGTTAAAAAAAAAAAAAAAAAAAAAGTAAAAGTAATTCATCAATATATTTACCAACGACAGTGCTTAAATTCAGTTTGACTGCAGTCACTGGAGATCAACATGATGTAAGCCAATAATGAATGTACGGCATATTTTACAGATTACTGTTGTTTTGTATGGCATATTTGTCGTAAAAAAGCAACGTACATATTTGCCACTTTGACTGATGTTGCAAACGACGTCCATTTCCGGTCACTTGCGGAATTCAAATGGGTATATCCTCTTCACCTTCCAATGTTATGTGTTAAAGTTTAATCAATTAAACAAGTATACTAATCTTACTTTTAACTGGTATAAGTTAATCTTACAAACTTGAGCACAAACTTTCAATGTTTGCCAGATTAGTCAAATTGACGGAAATAAGTACATGCGGCAGTTCGTGTCAACTCATCAATCCAAAAACGGTACGTGTTTACTCATCCTTTTACAATACCAAAGAATTAACAATGAACATGAAGTTTTCTGTCAGAAAGGTTAGATGTACAATTGAATCTAGACTATAACATTTAGACCATATCACATTTACAGCGAATGACCCCGTCTAAACACAGAAAACGTACGAAAAGTGTGTGTTCGTGTATATACTACCAATTCTACTACGAACAAAATCGCTCAGATTTCAAAACTTTGGTCAGAATGTTACAGAAAAGTACAGAGCGTTGCAACACAACTAAGGTATCGGTTTGTCTAGAATTATGTATAGCATATGCTCGCCACTATAAAATGCCGATTCAAAGGGTATTTTCAGCGACTTACCTCCTTTTCTGGCAAAACTGCTGGCGGCTGCCATTTTTATTCGTGTAAAACATCAACTACAGACCACGTGATTCCACGCCGTGTTTTTTTTTATATAACCTTAACAACTGGATAGTCATGTCCACTATCAGCCAACAATGCATACATCGGAACATTAATTCCACCAAGTATTGTAAATGTGCATACGATTTGATAGTTTGATTCTGTATTTTGAAATACCTTATATAAACAGTTTGAACCTCAAGAAAATCTTAAATTAATTCAAGGCAAAATTGTGAAAAAATATATACTGTAAAATAGAAATGTTTATTTAACATTTATTAACGCTAAACATCTCAACATGTCTTATTCATCACTGATTTGTCGAAGATGCATTTCTCTTTGTTCGGCTTCTAAGGCAAACTGGTACTGAATGATAATAAAACAATGTGCATATCAAACGTTCTTATTTCGTTTAGACCAAATGAATATATTGTTCAACATAAACTATGTTTGAATTGCATGATTAAAACTCAGTATTACATTTTAATTGCACAGCAAACTAGACTTTGATTCACGTTTTTTTTATACGGTATCTTAATTTCAGAACAAAATAGCTCACACAGGCATAGATCCAAATAGGGTTTCTCTTGTTATGTCAATAATCATATCAGATGAACAGCGGGTATTAACTTAATACACTATGAAACGTTTTGTCAGTGAACAAAATCATTATACACGAAAGACAATGTTACATGTTACATTGGGGCAGCCCAAATAGAGTCGTCTAGGGGGAATATAATCGAATACATAACTTTTATTTTAGTTTCATTGCAAAATCTAACATTCGAAACAGCAGTTTCGTGTATACCGTCATGTTATGCTATCACATGAGATTCTATTGCATATAGTATATTTGCACCTGAGACGGAAACTTATTGAATATACTTTCATTTCCGTTTTCTCTTTTTTATATAACCTTAGCTACCGGAAATTTGTTTTCACTTGCGTAAACGCAGTTGGTTGTCAGACAAGAATGCAAACAGCGGAACACTACCTCTAGCAAGTACTGTTAACCTTGACAACCGGATAGTCATTTCCACTTTTGTAAACGTAGTCGGTTATCAGCCAAGAATGCATACAGCGGAACACTAACTCCAGCAAGTAGTGTAAATGTGATTGAGTGATTTACCAAAAAGTACGTGTTTATATACCTAGTAAATGACATGTAGGTGTATTGATCGTTATACACAATAATGGGGTGTTAAATTTTGCACTTTCTTGCCAACCACCAAAGAAGCCAAAATATGACCACTCAAAATATCCCAATTCACGGTAAAGCATAGAGCTTATATTGATATCTGATAGCAATGTTATACAAATATATCAAGAAATTGTGCACCTATATTCAAGCGACGTGTCGTTATGTCCAAGAATGGAAAACCAAGTTCAATAATACAACCTCCTATGATTGTTGTCACGAAATTGTACACACACAGCTTACCTGATTTTGTTGCAATTTCCTGATCTCTTCTATTATTCTTAAACATCCTTCGCCAGAATCCTGCAAAATTGAAAAAGTAATACAGGTTAAATACATATATTGTTTGTGTTTGCCAACTAATTTCGGCTTACGTAATAATATAAATAAAAATAAACAGTTATGAATCATGATTGCGAATTATAAACCAATATCGATTGACGAGGTTTCAATTTATTCAATTATCTTACAAAGAAAACGTTTGTTTGTTACTTATATGAGTATTCTAATGGTGGGTATACTCGAAAAAACCTTCCAACCATTGTTAGTTCCTGACCGCACTCAGAGCTTTCGTAAAAATAAATTAGGGAGCGAAAGGCTTATTGTAATATATCGGTAAAACATTCCATTCGATGAACCTTAAATCACTTCGTATTCTTTGATCAAGAAAAAATACAGATGAAACTGAGGATGGTCCTCCTGCATCCAAACGGAAAATTGTTCACAATGTTTGCCTTGATACATCCAAACAGAAAATTGTACACAATGTTTGCCTTGATACATCCAAACACAAAATTGTTCATAATGTTTTCCTTGATACATCCAAACAGAAAATTGTACACAATGTTTGCCTTGATACATCCAAACAGAATATTGTACACAATGTTTGCCTTGATACATCCAAACAGAAAATTGTACACAATGTTTGCCTTGATACATCCAAACAAAAAATTGTACACAATCGTTCGAGTGGATGCTCATATTGCACTTAACTCATAATAATTAGCATTAAAGCGATTTTGAAAGAAATATCTATAAGGGGAGTAAAACTTGATATGGCAGCAAAGGACCTATGTTTGTGCGTTTTCAATTACGTTATATGCTCCGTCTGAAGTAGATAATTCGTGTTTATTTTGACGAACAAGTATTCGCAGTGTTGGAAAAGGAAAAGGAAACGAATCAATCACGAAAACAATTTTGAGTCAAGATTTTCAAAAAATATATATACTGTAAAATAAAAGTGTTTATTTAACATTTACTAATGCTAAACATATCATATTGTCCAATTCATCACCAATTTTCGTTAGAATTGTACCTGCTGCCCCTATTGCATGATCGTAAAAGGCGACTAAATTTAGGATCTTATCTTTTCTCTTCTTCCTAACTGACTTTCTATTCCCTAATGCCTCCCTTGGCACCGCCTCACTCTTGGCCTTGAGTTGAGCGTTCGCCCCTGTGAGGAAGGCTCTGGGTTCTGTCCCCTGGCTGAGAGACACCAAGGTCTATAGAAGTGGTAGTTTCTGCTCCTGCTTAGCGCTCAGCATACAGGGAGTGGGACGACTGGTTCGCCCGTTGTCAGTATAATGTGACCGGGTGGGGTGTGTTGCTTGGTGTCTTTGGCGGCATACTTCAGTGATATAGCACTATATAAAGGGCAACAGTTCCACTATACAAGAAGACACAACATGAATATACCGCAGTCTCTCAAAACATGCACCTCGCACAACATACACGCAACACACCACATACATGGGAGGCCGTCCTTACAAGACCATAGCTGTTAATAAGACGTTAATTAATCAAACAATCAAAAATAAAAAAATTGTCGAAGAATTATTCTTTTTTGTTTGGCTTCTAAGGCATGCCGCTTCTAAATGATAAAGATCAATGTGCATATCAAACGTTATTATTTCGTTTAGACCAAATGCATATAATATTCAATATAAACTATATTTGCATTGCATGATTAAAACTCAGTACAATATTCTAATAGAACAGTAAACTAAACTTAGCTTCACGCTTTTATCTGTACTTTAATTTGATAGAACAGAATAGCTCACCCAGGCATAGATACAAATAGAGGTTCCCCAACAAGTAACTGTTGTTTATCATGTTTATCAAACTCGAGTTAGTTAATTTTTCAAATTTTGAAAAGACACGAGCTTTAGCGAGTGTCTTTTAAAAAACTCGAAAATTAACTAACGAGAGTTTAGATAAACATGATAAACAACAGTCACGCGTTGGGGAACTTATTTATCCCATAACTTTAACTCTATAATTATACTGTGGTGACCATTTTCTCGTCTTCATTCAGGAAAACTTACCACCATACACTGTATAGTGATACATGTATCTTTCCACCATAAAATATAGTGTCTAAATAGAGAGCCAATATTCTATTGTTTTATACTTTGAATAAGCAACTACCTGCTAAATAGTAAATACAATGCTATTTAAAAGAAAATGCGCTCTGAAAAGTAGCCCGAAGTTGAGAGCCAATCGGAATCAAGAGATCTTGGAATTGACCAATCAGAGGCGCCGTAGGTGTTTACACACTGGAGTGTGTAAACATATCCAGTGTGTAAATATAAACGATAATCAAATGCTATGGAATTTATCATATCGGTTTTCCATTGTGAAACATGCATAGTTATGGGATAAATAGAGTTTATCTTGTTATGTGAATAATCATATCAGATGAACAGCGGGTATTAACTTAATACACTATGAAATGTTTGGTCAGTGAACAAAATCATTACACACGAAAAAGCAATGCTACATGCAACATTGGTGCAGCCCAAAAGAGGTCGTTTAGGGGAAATGTAAGCGAATACATAATGTTCATTTTTTTAGTTTCATCGTTTAATCTAACATTCGAAATAGCAGAATCGTATGTGCAGATCGTCATATTATGCTATCACAAAATAGTCTATTACCTATATTCTATTTGCACCTGAGACGGGAACTAATTGAATATATTTTCATTTCCGATCTCTCTTTGTTATATGACCTTACTAACCGGAAAGTCGATTACAAGTGCGCAAATGCAGTTGGTTTTCAGGCAACAATGCATACATCGGAACATTAACTCCAGCAAGTATTGTAAATGTGCATAAGATTTGGCCGTTTGATTCTGTATTTTAAAATCTTTAATATCAACAGTTTGCAAGTAATGGAAATCTTTATTTTTATCAGAAAATACAACAGACTTAATTCGTCGGCTTCGTCAGCCATTGTATGTTCGTTGTATTTCTATTGTGTGTTTATGTAACGTGATTGAGTGATTGACCCGAAAGTACGTGTTTATATACCTTACTAAATGACATGTAGATGTACTGATCTTTTTACACAAACAACTAAATTTTGGTGTGTTAAATTTTGGCGCTTTCTTGCCAAACACCAAATAAGCCAAAATATGACCACATCCAAAATATCCCAATTTATGGTAGAGCGGAGAGCTAATATTGATATCTGATAGCAATGTTAGAAATTGTTCACCTATATTCAAGCGACGTGTCGCTATGTCCAAGAATGGAACACCAAGTTCAATAAAACCATCTCCTTTCCTTGTTGTCACGAAATTGTACACACACATACAGCTTACCTGATTTTGTCGCAATTTTCTGATATCTTCTGTTATTCTTAAATTTCTTTCTGTAAGGCTATATATGACTTGGTCAGAAACCTGCAAAATTGAAAAAAAATATAGTGGAGGAGGAGAAGTAGGTTCCCATGTACCCTTCTGGCAGTTTTTCGAAACATGTTTTTTTAGGACTGTTGTGATGTCTAGTTTCATTTTATGCTTGTTGCCATTGACAACTAATGTCCCATGGGAGTCATATGGCTGCCCTCTTGGATTTCAGGTATCAAAAATGGCCAAAATAACACATTCGCATATATGCGCATAGATAAAGAACCAGACAACATTCAGAGACAAATTAACACATTTTTTGATATGATTGAAACATGCTGATTACGATTAAATCATAATAATGACGTTACGTCTTCTTATTTTTGTAAAATGACGGGGAAACAATGAAATTTTCAGCTTTTTTTCCTTAAGAAATCGATAAATGTCATAATTTACATCACAAGAAAAACAATTGATGGACAAAAACACCTTGTAACAGCCATTTCGAATCGTACTAACCCTTGTGTAAACACATGTGTACTATAAAAAAGATATATCGCATGAGTGAGGTGGGAAAAAGAGAGGGACCCCCCCCCCTACACACACATACAGAAAAGAAAACGCAGAAGAAAAAAAATGAAAAACTAAATCAATAAATTAAAACTCCATATATTCTGTCAACACACATTGTAACGGTTATTCAACATTAAATGTGCATAAGATTTGGCCGTTTGATTCTGTATTTAAAAATCTTTAATATCAACACTTTGCACGTAATGAAAATCTTTAATTTCTTTATCAGAACAAATACAGCAGACTTAATTCGTCGGCTTCGTCAGCCATTGTATGTTCGTTGTATTTCTATTGTATGTTTAATTGACATGCAGGTGTACTGATCGTTATATGAAAACAAATAAATACGTAGCCAAAGTTTGGTGTGTTAAATTTTGGCGCTTTCTTGCAAAACACCAAATACGCCAAAATATGACCACATCCAAAATATCCCAATTTATGGTAGAACGGAGAGCTAGAATTGATATCTGATAGCAATATCATACAAATATATCAAGAAATTGAGCACCTATATTTACGTGACATGTCGTTATATCCAAGAACGGAACACAACGGAATTCAATAACCACCTTTTCACACACAGCTTTATAAAATTCTCTAAAAAAATAGAATTGTGTTTAAATCGACTTGTATCCGCATATCTTAAACAGGGTCGATTTATCGACTTAGTCGATTCATGAAGTTTCCATATTTTCAGTTATATTACTTATCTGATTATTTTAATGGTGGGTCTACTCGGAAAAACCTTCCAACCATTGTTAGTTCCTGACCCTCTCCGATTAATTCGAAATTGAAATTAGGGCGCGAAGGGCTAATTGTAATATGTTTCCAATTCTTTGACAAAGAAAAGATACAGTTGAAACTGACGATGGTCTTACAGCATCCAAACTGAAACGCGTACACAATTTTTGCCTTGATGCATCCAAAAAGAAAAATGTACACAACTGTTTGCGTGAATGTTCATGTCGCAGTTTACCCAAAATGATTTGCAATAAAGTGATTTCGGAAGGAATATTTATAAGGGGAGTAAAACTTAATATCACAGAAATGGACATGTGTTTGTGCCGTTTCAGTCACGTTATAGGCTCGGTCTGAACTAGATAATACGTATTTGTCTTGACGAAAACGTATTTTCTGTATTTGAAAAGGAAAAAGGAAACGAAAAAAAAATGAAAATAAGTTTGAATAAAATATATACTTTAAAACAGAAATAATTATTTAACATTTACTAACGCGAAACATCTCACCTTGTTCAATTCATCCTCAATTTCTCGAAGATGCATTTCTATTTCTTTTGCTTTTAAGGCAAACCGTTTCTGAATAATAAAAAAACAATGTGCATATCAAACGTTGTTATTTCGTTTAGACTAAATTAATATATTATTCAATAAAGACTGGATTGCATTAATAAAACTCAGTATTACATATTTGAGTTCTCCTGAACAGCCTCATCAACGTTAAATGGATTTATTTTTACGTTCACTCTTTCCTAAAAATAAATGTTCCAGTATAAATAAATAGCAACTTCAAGTTCGATCATAGCGTCGATATTTAAGAGGCTAAATCAATAAATATAAATTAGATATCTAATATATTTTCAATAAACACAGTTTAATTACTTTTTATTAAATAGAAAAAATGTTTGATTTGATTTATTTTTATTCTCAATTGTTGCATCGGGTTACCAAAAGAACTATAGAAACTGTCTTCATACAGTATTAAAATTTACATTGTCACTTTGACATTTTTTTAAAATAACAAATAAAAAAAAAACCATGCTTCTTTTATACTTAAGATAACGGACAAACTAGTCAGTTCATTGCTGTTTGGGTTGTTGTGTGATTGCTATTTGAATAATAATATCAGATGAGCAGCGGTTATGAACTTAATAAACTATGTAATGTTTTGGTTAGTGGACAAAATCCTTACACAGGAAAAAAAGACAATACTACATGTAATATTGGGGCATATATATGACTTCCGCAAGTAGTTTTAATGCGCATCAGATCGGCCTATTGTTTCTGTATTTTTAGTTCTTCAATATAAACAGTTTGAACGTAGTAAAATTGCATTAATGACATTAATGTGGAACTATATCTGTGTACTTTCTGAACTTGAAAACATGTCCCATTAAATTGGAGCCAGCTGTTCCGCTATTCAATCAATTAACCAGCTGTTACATCAATCGTATAACCTTATGTTAAAAATGAAGTTTCATTTTACCGGACCACTGAACTTCAAAGATATGTAATGATAATACAAGGACTGATTTATATTTGTTTATGTTAACTGATCATGATGTGTAAACTGCATATTTGTACAGATATCTCAAAAAGATGCGCGTTACAACATGACGCGTCAACACTCGTCATTTAATATATCTGTACATACCGGTAAACAAAAATAAATAAATAGATAAACACAATTCCTTAAAAACGGGCAGACTTACTTCTTCGGCGTCGTCAGCCATAGTATGGTCGTTGTATTTCAGCTGAATTCAATAGTTGAAGTCACTAATATTCCACCATACTTCACCTGCAAATCAACTTGATATATTAACATGTATTATTATATCTAATTGAAATAATTGAAATCTACATAAAAAACAAGGATTTGAATTTGACAGAATTTGTGAGAGTTTTCAGTGTAACTGGCGTGATAAAATGAAAATCAGTCAATAATGGACCTAAACGTTATGAGAGTTATAAAGTTACAGTCATCTGTGAAAGGAAATACTGAATATTATACAATGCCAAAGATTTCATGTCCAAGTTCTTTGTCTACGAATTTCCGAAAGTTGACAAAAAGATAGACTGTCAGACACTTTCAATTCTTTCACTTAACATGAAAATATAATTTTTAATACAGTGATTGTAACCATTACCGAACGTGGGTTTGACCTGTAAGCTGTGAAGCAAAAGTCAAAGCCGAATTCAATACCAGCAACAGAGGTTGGGTTTCCGGAAATATATTACCGCTTTATAGACTTATTTTAGATATTCTCACGCGCTCCTGCTGGCAGACTACAGAAACGGGACATGTGAGTTTTTAATTTTTATCTTTTTACTAAGGCAAACGTGATGTTCTGTACCTGTGCTGAAATTATTTTGAACTGTTTCAAGATATGTGTAATTATAATAGCCTATGTCATGTCTATAAGGCTGACAGAATGTAAATTTGTAATTGTATATAATTTACACACTTGTATGATGAATCAGTGAGCATAAACTTTGGCTTGAGTCTTGTCGCCGACAAAAAGGTCAGCGTCACACTTGTGTGCACCGTATATACAGGTAAAAAATTAACATGTCCGCCACACATAGAGTATTTTTAATTTGATAGCTTGAAAATCAAATTAAACGTTATGACATTATACAAACACATAGGAGTATAAAACATTGATATCTTGAAAATCAAATGACGTGCTATGACATTATACAAACATATAAAAGTACGTACAAAGCATTGATAGTATTAAAATCAAATTACATGTTATGACATTAAAATTATCAAACACATTAGAGTACAAAGCATTGATAGCTTGGAAATCAGAATACATCTTATGACATTATGCTGATCAAACACATAAGATTACAAATAAGCTTGAAAATCAAGTTATATGTGATAACATTATACTGATCAAACCATAACAGTACATTGCTAACTTGAAAATAAAATTTACATGTTATAGCATTATATTAATCAAACTCATAATGACTTGCAATTTCTGTTACATTGGATAAGTTGCAATCTGTCGATATCCTTAAAATAAAATTACACGTTACGACTTACGTGACTTAAGGCATAACAGCACAATTGCAACTTAAGCAATCATTTACAAATGTTGCTTCTTAGATACTTAACATAAAATTCATTTTGGAACATGTTATAAATATCGACGTTTTTCTGTCGCTTCTCACTGACCAAACATGATTTATAAATTACAAAAAACCTATCAGAACCAAAATAAAGTTGAATTCCTTCAAATGGTGGTCCTGTTATTTATACCCAAAACAACGACCTTAAGTGATCTGAAATTATCGTCCAAACCAATTTCGTGAAAATTTGAGTTCAATTGTTCTCAAAAATTATCTAGACACTTGCATTCTATAAAAATGTAAATTATCATACATTGGCTTCCTCTGTACTTCATCGCTTTAGTTTGTTTCTTCTGGGAATTAAATTGTGTATGTATTTCCATTTATTTGAACATTGTTAATTTATTATCTTTCAAAACTTTAAAAATAAAAGAAAAGATGTCTTCTGTTTGTTCAAATTGGAATTTAAGTTCCCAAATATTACGTATCAGACGTTCTTCTCATTTATATTCTATAAATTTGTTGTAAATTGATTTTTTGGTTTGAATGATAATACATATGGTCACTTCTTCATTCCTGTAAAATAAGTTGTTCATTTTATCTTTCCATTTTCTTAGTATAGATGACATTAAATTTGACATTTCAGCAATCCAATTTTGCCTGTTTTGAAGTTTTGTCAAAACGTGAATGTTGTTTATTTTACCCGCATCATCACGCAGGTATGTCATTGTTACAATCCCACTATCTATCCAATGAGGATAAATCAAAGATTTACCTCTATTTTTTATGTTAAAATTTCCCCATAAAATGTCTTTATGTACATCCACGTCGGATACTTCTTTATCATTTTCCTTTTCCTGTAACTTTATCAATGATTCTAAAATGCTCTTGCAAAAAACAGGTAATTTGTCAGAATCAGTAAGATATTTAATATTCTTTACCTTCATTTTGAATACTAAAGCGTCTTTCCCAAAAATATTGTAATCAAATATAAGCACTAAACTCCAGTTCGAATTTGAATATTTTTTGTTGAATAATCTATAAACCCATGAAATTTCCAACATATCTACATGAGATTGTATATTTCTTATTTTCAACCCTTCGTCAGAGTAATATGTAATCATTACCGCACGTTTTACTTTGACATTTTTATCATCCCAAATAAAATTGAAAATCAGTTGTTCTAATTGTTTTATTCTTTTCGTACTAATCTATTGCACTGACGCATAAAATGCTATTTCAGGAATGAAAAGTGAATTGACAATTATAATATTTCCTTAAGGTTGTTGGCTCGGCCAATTTTGAATGCGCGCGCGCATCGTAAACCAACACGATTGTCGCATATTTTTTTCGCAATATAAATCCATAAACACACATTATAATTGATTTGATGTGATAAATTAACTATATTATTCATAAGTCAGTCAAATTACATCCAGGACACGTGAATTTAAGAAAATATATTTCGTTTTACGACAACGGTACGTACTTCCGGTTATGGCGGTCACTATCGACGCCACGACCAGACGAATGTGTGCTATGTTATTATTTCGCTGTGTAAAGGCATTTGATAATAATTTAGGTGATTTAAATCGAGAAGGTAGATTGTTGAAACACACAGAAAGACGAGGGAATGATTTATTGCATAGAAAACGGGGTTCGAAGTATTATAGATGGCCAACTCGCTACCGATGGCCGAGCAACAGTCTTAACAATCGCCACAACAAAATCAACTGACATGCATTAGGCCAAGGAAGACCACAAAACGGACACGGTAAGACATCTTGATTATCTTCAAGCTGTATTCATCTTAAGCTCATACATACTCCATGTCTGTACCTAATTATTTTCGACCATTCTCTGTAATATTTCAAGAAATTCAGTAGATCTACATGGACAGTCTGTAACTTACAGTCATACAGTGTATATTTTAGATATTTCTCTGAGTGTAGGCCTACTATGTGCACTGCCTAGGGGGAAACAAGATATTTGACAAAACTATGAAAATGACATAAACTGATAGAAATACATGACACATTGCCTCTATTATGTCCAGGATAGACGTTGTTACATTTATGTATAGACTGTACCTATTTGTTATGTGTACATGAACATGAAGTGTGTTCATGAGTGACACTGTGGGGTCAGCTACTTAGCTTTATATGTAATTGCCATTTTACATCACATCATTATAGAACATTCACTATACACAGTCACTGTGTATGTTGCTTATTAGCATGTCACATACTTTTTCTAAAATATTAAATTGATTTGGTTTTTTTTATCTAAATTAAAAATCTTGTCTTATAATTTATAGGTGTGACACATACTGACATTGCTGCTGATATCTTGTGATCTGCTAGCAGTAAGCCATGTTATACCGGTAAGTGATTTTCTGAGTAAGCTTTGTAAACATGTGTACTTCACAAAAATTGACATATGAATTGGGTTGAAATGTGAACACAAGTTTAATCATGTATCTAGATCTATGTGGTGTATATTGTCAAAGAGATACATGTATGGGTTCATAATTAATTTGACCTACAATTTACATTACATTTTATGTATTGACCAGTAGCATACTGGTCATGGCCTTCAGTTCAAATGGATTATTTTGATCCACAATAAAGATTGAAGGGATGAAATATTATAAAAGAAATTTATTTTCTTCATGTACATCCTTGATAAAAAAATGCCTGTCTAACCTTGGGTGTGGATTATTGGCTGGATTTTGATGTTCACAGTCACAATGAATTCAAAATTTGGATAAAATGTACAATTATAGTGTATCCATTTAACATTTTGAGTGGATTTTGTATAATTCGTATAATAGGTACAATTTATGAGAATGATTAAATCAATAAAATTGTCATGTAACAAACCCATCTTTATTTTATCAGGATTCGAGGAGAGATTGGCAGAAGAGGACAATACAAGAGCACTATCATATGTTGTTAAAGGTGTGTATATTTGAAGACAATCTACATGTATTAGGTCAAAATTATGCCAAAGGCAGAAATCTGTAAATATATGTATGTACCGTATTCGACATACTTAGTACCCCTCCCTCTATGAGCGCCCACCCTATTCTGAAAAAAGAGTTAAAGTTGTATTTATATATAAATGCCCCCATGCCAAGGAATTAACAATGTTTTACAACATGTGATTTGTATTTCATATTGCATGAACTTGCAAGTCTTTTACATGTGAATCACGATATAAGAATGCGTCTCACAGGATAAAAGGCATATATGCATGCTTACTGTAACAGATTAATGTGTCATGAGTACAGAAAGTGTTAAAATATTTCGCCCACAACCTACATTTTGGTTCATTAATATCAAAATGATTTAATTACAGTGAAACGGTTAATGTATTGCACTGTATTTTATATTTGTAAATTATATTTGTAAATTAAACTGATAATAGCTTAATTGATTTCTTGTGTAATTGATTTGGTGTTTTAGTGCGGCATTAATAATATAAAAATATTGAATTTTAGGACACTGCTCCATGATTCGAAAATGTCACCAACTGCAAACTGTGATAAGGAACACTATGTCAGTCTGTGGTTTAAAAAGTATTTGAGCTGTTGTTCCTGTCTACATATGTTGAGAACTGAATCTGCAGCTTTCAAGGGACATAACTCAAGCCTTGTCCACAATTATGGAAATAACATGGTCGCAGAAACAATTAAGAGATGTCATAATTGATCGAGTCTTGCTGGTAATCATTCAACACAAGTGCTGAAAGATTGATTTCTTCATGGATATTAGAAACAAAACATTATGATCAAATGTTGGATTTCTATTCTATAATCTATAATATATATAGACAATACATTTAATATCAATATGATAGTTTTAATGGTGAATATTTCCTTTGTCAGAACTTTTTCTGAATGTATTGTAAAAGTTTCATTATGTCATATTTGTGATTATGTCAATTCTAACTGTTCAATGAGCAGAACATCTATCTTATACATTTTCAAGTTCTGCTCTTTCTTTCATTTTTGAATAAATCAAATATTACAGGAATTGATGTTGTTAATCATTATTTAAGGATACAAACTTTTAATTATTAAAAGATGATTTTTTATAAAAGATAATTTTTTTATAAAAGATAATTTATAAAATGATGCTGCATCAGAGCCTGGATGCCAATTTGCTATTGTGCTCTGTCTGTTGTCATCATAGAGTGCCATTCCATGTCCATACATACCATTTTCACTTTGTTTTTTTTCTGATCTTGGAATGGAATTTAATTCAAACTTACATACATGGGAAATATTCATAAACAATATTTGTTATTTACTTGCTTCTATTAGATTTATATGTGAAATTCTTACGGGTTTCAAGTTTGATTTTGTTTAACTTCCTTTAAACAGCCAGGGGCATTTAGGTATGTGCCAGGTTTAGGAAATGTGGGGAAGACATAGTACATTGATAAAAAATCACTGACCTTCAAACAGGTATCTTGGAAGTCATGTGACCAAAGACCTCAGCCCTGCTATCAGTGTTTGGTTTACTTATGGCATTCATATATCTCCTTGATGCTAATAATTTAATATAGAAATTAAGATCTTTGATCAAACATAACTTAGCAACCACAAAATTTGATCATTTCTAAGTATGAAAATGCAATTTTATTGTTAAGAAGTGTTCAATTATGTGAGGGAGAAATATATGAAAGTGGTTGCTAGGGTACACAACCTTCCATAGAGTATTTTTTCATCACAAAATTGTTTTAATAATGATAATTTATGAATGTCTCAAAGAAAAACTTTTGTGAAAATGTTACATATATCAAAAAACTTGAATGCAAAATTGAATCAAGGTAAAACTTTTGTGATGGAATACTGCTTGGTTGCTATGCAACAGTTGGTTACTTATAAAAGTTAACCTAAATAAAGTTTTTCATTAAAAAACAGATATTTTATCATCTTCACATGCATAACATGTCTTTTTCAGAAAAAAATATATATTAAATTACATTCAAATGTACATAGCAACCCTTTGATATACATTTTAGAAAAAATGTTGCTACGGGAAAAGGTTGCTATGGATTTAAAATCCAATAACTTTTTTCTTTGAACAATGACATACCTTTTTCTCGTCATTTTTATAAAGATATGGATGTCCTCTGCAAAATGAACATCTTTGGAAAAAAGTTAATTATTCCTTCATATATTTTTATCATGTTGAAATGGACAACTTATTTTGCTATATATCAGTACTGAAAATTGAAGGAAACGTTGCCATGGAGACACTTTTTAAATCGACGCTAGGAAACAATAGATACATTGATTTATGTTTTATATTTATTGATAGTCACAAGACATCCATACAAATACATTAAAGTAAGAACAAATGTAAAAATCTTATATTTCCATATAATTTTATTGCATTACATTTACCAAGTAGATGTCCTGTTGTGCTATATTTCTGCGCAAAGGTTTGGTTAAGTTGTTGTCAAGGTAACACTTTTCAAAAGAGGCTAGCAAAAAAAACTAGCACAATGACACACACTTTTTTGTTGACACAGCATGACCATACAAATAAAAATATCTATAAATGAAAAACAAAAAACTTTCAAACGGTCGATCCAGCTACCTTAAATAGACAGTTTACGTTTTTTACAATTTTTGATCAGAGAATATATCGCATTGATCATTTTATCCCACATAGTTTTCTTGATCTGCAATTGTTTTATTTACCCCAAAGATAACACCTAAGGATTTGAATGTATTTCTTGACATTTATATTCCTACATTATCTTTTCTGTTTTTGTTCCTACCTAGCTATAATCCTTCCTATTATTCTTTATTTAATTGTAAGCCAGAAAATTTACCAAATAGCTCAATCTCTGTTATTGCTTTTTTAATATCATTATATTTCATAAATAAAGTTGTATCATCTGCTAGTTATGTAATCTTCATAGTTTTACCTCTGATTTTCACTCCACTAATATCATTATTTCCCCTTATTTTTATCGCCATAATCTCAACTAATATAACAAAGATCGAGCAACTCAAAGGACAGCCCTGGCGTATTCCTCTGGTTACCCCATACGGACTAGAAATCCAATTGTTATTTGATAAACAACCATGAACATTTTTATAAAGTGTTTTTATCCTGAAATGAAAGATTCCCCAAATGTTCCTAAACTCTAATTGGTGATTCTATCGTATCAAACGTTTTTTGAAGTCCAAAAATAAAATAGCACTATCAATTTGAAAATTTTCAGAGTAATCAATAATGTCCTCTATTTGTCTTATGTTGAATCCTATAAACCTATTTTTGATATAACCATTTTGATATGCATGTATAATATCCGGCATAATTTGTTTTTGATGGTGCGCTAGGGCATGTGCTGCAATTTTGTAATCATTATTTAATAATGTTATTGGTCGCCAATTTTGGAGATTATTTTCGTCACCCTTTTTGTGCATTAAAGATAAAAGACCATTTTTTGTGTTTCGGACAATTCTCCTATCGCATATCCCTCATTGAGAGATTCTGCTACAGTGTCCCCAATTAAATCGCACAAATATTGGTAGAATATTGTTGTAATCCCGTCAATACCTAGCTATTGGCTTTCATTTTGCTTCATACGGTCCAAAGCATATTTACATTCATCTTTTGTCAGTATTCCCTCACAAATTTCCCTTTGTACTTCACTAACTTTAGTTTCAATATTAATATCATTTAAATAAGTTTTTATACCATTATCATCAGGCTCATTAGATGTACACAATTTTTTTATAGAATGTCTGTATTTCATCTAAAATATCCTCATTATCTGTAATCATTTGATAATTTTCATTTAAAACTTGGTGAATCACCTTTTTTGATTGTCTACTCTTTTCGAGCCTCAGAAAGAATTTTGTATTTCGCTCCCCTCCTAGAAGGTATTGACAACGTAAACTAACCCTCTCCCCTTCGGCTTTATGTTGGTAATAAACTTCTAATTCCCTTTCGATATTTTCAATATCTTGTTCACACTCAACTGTACTTGTGAGATCATATTGTTGATAAAGCCCTGCTATTTTTTCTTCGAGATCAAGGACAGATTGTTTTCGGTTTTTATTTCGTTGTTTACAGTATTTGATCGTTGCTTCTTTTATAATCATCTAAGTCCCATGTTTGTTGTTTACTAAGCCTACATGCATTACTTTTAGTAATACAGTTATTAAAAACAGATTTTATCAGTTCATTATATTCAGCATCCTTAAAGACACTGCTATTCAGTTTCCAAACTCCCTTACCCCGATTATCCGTTGGTCGGTGACTTTTCATAGATACCGCTAGATGGTCAGTCGGGCGTATCTGAGCGGGTCGCAGATTTCACCCTACTGAGATAGGCCTTGTTTACCAACCAATAGTCTAATACACTGGCCTTTTGTCTATTCCGTCGCCGCCAACTATATTTCAGGACATTTGGATGTTTATTTCTCCACACGTCTACTAACTTAAAATGTTTAATTAGGTCACTTAGTCCAAAAACTGGCTTTTTAAAACGTACATGTTTGAATTCTAGACCAACACCTACTTCTAGCTATGTTTGCTTTAACATTTTGGAAAATGTGTTTCTAGTATTACAATCATTTGGGGCATATACATTTACCACCGTAAATATTTCTTGCTTTTTTTCAGAGTTAAAATAATATATATTCCACTCTCTGATTTATATTCATTGATAACTGAATGGTCCAAATATTTATTTATAAAAATAGAAACTCCTCGGCTATCACTTTTATAAACATTATGAAAAGCTATATTATTGTTTTCGTTTCCTATAAATCATCTGTGAAATATATTTTGTTCGGTAATATATTAAAAAAAAAAACTGACATCTAATGGATCATAAAAAAAGTCATAGCATTCGGGGATTCTCAACGTTAATCTAAAAATATTACCTGGAAATAAAAATATTGCTGTATTTTTATAAGAGTAATATCACCAACAAGATCTTTCTTCTGTAAACATTACCTTTGACCTTTTTTTCTCTTATTGATATTTGACCGGATTGCAATATCCATGGCGATGATCTAGTTTAACGGCTTCAAGATGTGCCTGATATTGTGGAGTCATCCTGCATTATTTGGTAATGTTTTCATTTATTTTCCTTTGATATATACACCAAAAACAAACATGGATTTTCTGTGTTAATATATCAACAGGCTTTTTTATACTATTGCTGTAACATGTATCTAAAATAAGACATGGAACATCCCTATCATGACCGTAACAAAAATACATATATTTAGAATATGCTCGATAGGTAATACAACTTTGCTTAGACACCGAGTAAATAACAAAACATACGTTGAATCATCCGTGCAAGACATACACTGGGCAGTAGTGTAAACGATTCACATCAAATCATTACAATACGCTAATATCTTACCTAATGCCGATACAGCTTAAATATCATATGGCATTTTTTAGCTGTATATAACGGTTTTATAACCTAAATAGTGAAGCGGCTAATCTTTCCGAGAAACGATCAACATTTTGTAATCCCGAAGGTAAAGAATCCCTATCCTTTATATCCACATAATTTTATGAAAGAGTATGTTTCTCTCATACCTCCCCGTTTATCAAACACTTTTGCAATTATGATATCCAGTCATGTTGAATCAAGCTCGATGAAACCCACAACTGCCAGTCAAATTTCCATCAGTTCGTGTAATTTCAACACAAGTTCCGTAGATAAAAATCTTTTTAAAAAAAACATGTATTGTATGGATAAGTATTACAAATGTGGATATGAGATAAATCATTATTATATATTGTAATATAAATTACTTCTCTCGTATTCAACAAATTGATAATACGTACTTGTATGCACCGGGGCTTATATTTGGTATTACTGATGACTCGTAAATTGTTGTGCAGCTTGCAAATTTTGGCAAATATAAAAAAAAAATTGGACATATGTCTTTCACTAAGGGTACAAGTGTAAATAAGCTCAAGAAGCGTTTGTTTGAACGGATTCGACTCCATAACAATATTGAAACATTGAACCACGTGGCGCGATCCTACTAACATAATACAAGCACTAAACACATTGGAGTTCCGAATGACTGTTGTATTTAATAACTAAATATAGTAAAATGGGAATACTCGGTTCACATTTAAATTATTGATGATTTCTCCTACTTAAACCTAGATTTAACCTTAATACCAACGAGCCTAAGTTGTTACTGTTATATTTACTACCCGTTCGTTATTTTATATTAGAGTCTCAACATAATTAAATTGACTAACTGGATTTGTTAATCACCACATGACAATAGCGTCATATTTCCAACGCAAATCCAGCTGTTGGCATCTTGTATAGTATAACCAGCATAGATCGTGAAAAATGGTAAGGTTTAGGAGGGCTGAAGTTGGTTGCGAGTTTCTAGTACCTAGCTCCGTTTCATAAAACGAACTAGGAACCAGACCCAAGTTCCGTTTAACCCAAATATTTGCCAACGAGCGGAGTTCTGATTATTATGATTCCTAACTCTAATAACCAGTTTGATTACATTTGTAATAAAGAAATGGAACTTCGAGGATTTTAGAAGAAATAAAACACCTTAAAATATATAAAAAAAAATATTTCCTTAAACGTATCTGACATCCAGACCCCAGGAACCAAACCCGAGTTCCGTTTATCGGCTATAAAAGTTACCGTTATTATTTTAGAAAAAAATCACAGTCAATAGGGATAACAGATCGCACTTTCACACTCACCTTCAACCGACACTTGTCGGATCGTTCTGCTTATCATTGAAACAAATAAAATGTTCTCTGGTTGAGTAACAATAATATTTCCTCAACTGTACTTTTAAACCTTAAGAACATGTATACAAGTATGTACTTACCAAATCCAAGTGCTCATATCCTTTAAATTACGTCATGGTGTGCACTTGATAAATAATGTCCATACTATTATTGTATCTTACCTAATGTCAATAGTTGTGATCACTGTATTATTTGATTTTATGTACTTAGTAAAATATTCAATTGGTGTCTTAAATTTGTTGGCTCACAATATAACGATTGACATACTAATAAAGCTATCGGATTTCAGCCTATTATCCACACGTTACGACTGGCTTGTACCTTCTTTAAATCATGAACGGTGAACTGTAAGGCCCATTTGGGACAAACTTAAAACGTATTTTACGACATTTATGTTGCTATGTATAACACGAAATTTAAACATAGCATTAGCATAGGCCTTGTTACAAATATTCGACATGAGAGAGGGAGAGTTCAAGTAAAAGACATTTGTTCAATTAGTCACTTAAAATTCATTAAATATATAAGAGGATATGGACATAGGTGTTCTCACAGACCCACCTCCACTACCATGTTATTAGTTTGATTTTTAATTAGAAATAATTGATAACACTAATGGAAATAATTCTAATACCACTTTTAAAAAATATTGACCATTATTATGGCAAACGACTCACAATTCCCGGTGGTTGCACATTTATTTATCTTTATTTTTTATTAAATATTTAAGTACTTCGAGTCTATCGCCGACCCTTGTAAGGGTGTGGTTCCTTCTATAATTTACACATTTGAAAGTTATTAATATAAATAAATAAGAAACAAGTATTAGTGGAGCACTGTGATCGTTCGAAGGTTTACTATACAATAACGAGATCACATCCCGAGAGACGATTTATATATGTCTACTATTAGCAATGTTGAAAAACGGGCGTTATGATTTTTTGCCACAAAACAAGAAGTACAAAAATGTTAGCTGTCTCAAAAAACAAAGAAAATTGATGATTAAATGAGGTTGGTCCTAAATGACAGTTTTATCGCGAAATTACCGAAAATTTGAAATAATAGCTTTATCGATCATGAAAGCCACTGTTACGCCTTATGATGTTATACAGTCGCACAAAGCATAATTAACTTACATTATATATAATAATAAAAATTCTGTTAGAGGTTTCTTCATAATTCCAATTGTTCTGAAATCAGAACGATTTTTAAGTGTTCCAGCAAAATTAATGTAGTGTAACTTACTTACTTTTGGAGAAAATCGACTTTTTGTGTCCCTATTTCCCTGATGCAGATATTCACTTTTGCCTACGGTGTTTATTCCCATTGAAAACAAGCGTTCTGACGCCCTTCGCGGGTTAAGTTCATCTTACGAATTTAAAGTCAACAAAAGAAGCGGAACAATATCAAGAAACAATGCATTTTCAGCACTTATATCAACATTAGTCGGGCACAGAACTCGATACCGGATTATAAGAATTTCCTGTAATAGTTGCAATAGGAAAATATTACGATGTCAGGAAATAAATGTCTAATTTCTTTCGTTTGATTCAATTTCTAAATTTGATGGCTTGATCCCGAACATTCCAGTGACGTCACTTTTAGTAGAGGTGAATGAAACGGCAGTCAGTCCCGCCAAACAGTGACGTCACAATCACCGGAATGACGTCGCTTACATATTTCCCACGGTAGTCAAAAGGAGTACACACTCATTCGGTTTAGTGAATGCATATTTTCTTGATCATCAAAGAAGCGTTTCGCTTTGAGTGAAATCGTGTAAATAACAGGCAATTTGCTTCGTTTTGAATACCATCTTCTGTATATATAATGAAAAAGTTGCAGGATAAACAGAATACACCAGTGGCGTGGGAAGATGAAACATAATGGGGGGGGCAAAGGTCCTCAATATTTTGTAACCAAAAATATTGTAATTTAGAAGGACTGAGATGAGTTTTACAATGAATTTTGATGATTTTGCGAGTGCCCGAAAGCGCGAGATTTTGGTGTTTGGGGGGTCCGGGGCCTCCCCCGGGAAAATATTACCATTTAGAATAGCTTAAATGAGTTTTGATGAATTTGCGAGCGCCCGAAAGCGCGAGATTTTGGTGTTTTGGGGGTCCAGGGGCCTCCCCCAGAAAAAAAATACGATTTTGAATGGCTTAGATGAGTTTTACGATGCATTTTGATGAATTTGCGAGCGCCCAAAGGCGCGATAATTTGGTGTTAGGGGGTCCGAGGGTCTCTACCGGGAAAAAATTACGATTTAGAATGGCTGAGATGAGTTTTACGATGTATTTTAATGATTATAAAGCGTTCTTAACATTGAAATGTTTCGATTTAAAGCTACCTGCATTTAGAAATGATAATTGTGTCGTCATAACATTATGCAACCCTACTCGATCTGAATACACCGGCTTCACCCCATCGGTACATTGTTGTGTAACATAAAAAATGAATAATTTGTCTCGCTAAGACATAAACAGATTGATATTTTAAGAGACATTTTTTTAAATAGTACATAGAATCCCTTGATGGACATTTTTAGTCTAGTTCGTGTGTATTGAATTTTTAGTATTTAAGGTTTGACATTATGTGCTTGAACGTTTTAGGAAATGCGCCGCGCATCGGAAAATTTTCTAGAATGAAGTACGAAAAATGTGCAGGAGGACCCTTTTTTCTTTCAAATGAGCATTTTTGGAAAATTTCAGTCGGCGAAAATGGGGGGGGGGGGCAAAAAGACATGTTTGCCCCCCCCCCATCCTGGGAAACGGGGGGAGGGGGGAGCAGTTGTTTCCCTGCCCCCGCTTCCTACGCCCCTGTACACAGTCACTATCTTACAATACAAGTTTTATTTTGGTGTCGACAGGGAAAACCGAGATGACTCGGCAAAACCTCTTCATCTCATCTCCTTGCATAAACGATAGCAGCATCAATATTAATTTTAGCAAAATAAAAATGTCCAACGTTGGAAAAATTGCAAGTACATTCATTATTTACATAAACCAGTAATAAGAATAAACATTTATTTCATCTAGACTAAATAATTTGCAAATCCCATACGCCGCCTGCAAGGAGATGTCCTTGGCCTATCGCTACCCACGATGCTCTCGATCGTGGTCTTATATTATGTAACTTTTAATTGGATATTAAATCTAGATATATCTGTTTTCAACAGTTAAATTGCTATGAACGTGTGTAAAACAAGCAGTCTGAACTGCTATTCCGAGACCGTAAAATGCAATCTTGGTCACCTCAGCCAAACCACAGGGGCACGCAAATCATAAAAATCGGTAAGCTTTTTTATTGTCATTATTGTTATATACACTGTATGTGATTTTTAAACGAAAACATATATTTTACCTAAGAAGCCAATGATATATATAATGTAAGTATCGGTTAGCTTGTTAACTTACATTATATATAATAATAATAAAAAAATACTGTAAGAGATATCTTCATAATTCCAATTGTTCTGAAATCAGAACGATTTTTTAAATGTTCCAGCAAAATTAATGTAGTGTAACTTACTTACTTTTGGAGAAAATCGTCTTTTTGTGTCCCTATTTCCCTTATGCAAATTTTCACTTGGAAGGTCTTTATCACTACGGTGTTTATTCACGTTGAAAACAAGCGTTCTGACGCCCTTCGCGGGTTAAGTTCATTTTACGAATTTAAAATCAACAAAAGGAACGGAATAATATCAAGAAACAATGCATTTTCAGCTCTAATATCGACATTAGTCGGGCACAAAACCCGATATCGGATAATAAGAATTTCCTGTAATAGTTGCAATAGGAAAATATTACGATGTCAGTAAATAAATGTTTAATTTCTTTCGTTTGATTCAATTTCTAAATTTGTTGACTTGATCCCCGACATTCCAGTGACGTCACTTTTAGTAAGAGTGAATGAAACGGCAGTCAGTCCCGCCAAGCAGTGACGTCATAATCACCGGAATGACGTCGCTTACATAATTCCCACGGTAGTGAAAATGAGTACACACTCATTCGGTTTAGTGAATGCAACTTTTCTTGATCATCAAAGAAGCGTTTCGCTTTGAGCGAAATCGTGTAAATAACAGCCAATTTGCTTTCGTTTTGAATACCATCTTCTGTATGTATAATGAAAAAGTTACAGGATAAACAGAATACCCGGTCACTATCTTACAATACAAGTTTTATTTTGGTGTCGACAACGAAAACAGAGATGACTCTGCAAAACCTCCTCATCTCATCTCATCGCAAAAACGATAGCAGCATCGATATTGATTATAGCAAAATAAAAATGTCCAACGTTGGAAATATTGCAAGTACATTCATTATTTACATAATCCAGTAATTAGAATAATAATTTATTTTATCTATACTAAATAATTTGCAAATCCCATACACCGCCTGCAAGGAGACGTCCTTGGCCTATCGCTACCCACGATGCTCTCGATCGTGGTCTTATATAATGTAACTTTTCATGGGATATATATATCTAGATATATCTGTTTTCGACAGTTAAATTTCTATGAACATGTGTAAAACAAGCAGTCTCAACTGCTATTCCGAGACCATAAAATGCAATCTTGGTCACCTCAGCCAAAACACAGAGGCACGTAAATTATGACAGACAGAAACGTTTACTAGTAATTTGATAGTATGCCATTAAAAAGTATTGGAGACCTTTTAATATGCACATGTATATCATGACGTTTCAAGTGGCTGCCCGTATTATTTTTTGTGAAAAATGAATTATTCATATATGTTATAAAATTCGGTTAGCTTTTTTTATTGTCATTATTGTTATATACACTTTATGTGATATTTAAACGAAAACACATATTTTACCTAAAAAGCCAGTGATATATATAATGTAAGTATCGGTTAGCTTGTAATAATAATAATGATAATAATAATCTCTGAATACCATCAACAATTAACACATGCACATGACATACAGGTGGCGCTTGTGCATGATATGGCATGTTGTACATGACATAAAATGTTGAGCGTGATATAAAATGCTGTACATGACATAAAATGACGCCGTTTGTACATTAAATACAAATAAAGCTTGTCCACGTCATACATTGCTTTTACATTATGTAATTAACACCCTCCAGTTCTGATGGAAACAAAAATATATCTTGAGATTGCGAGCATATTTCTCTATCTCCATGATCGATGATATTTATGACAATACTTCGTTTTAATTAATAGTTGTCAAGAAAATGTCGGTATGCAAGTTTGTGGAATATAGTTAAAGGAGTAGTTTAATAAGTATCGCCATAGGTGTTTAGAGAAAGTTATAACGTTATCAGTTAAAAAATGTTTTAATGAAATGCCAAAACATGAAGATATAGAGAACCAATATAGGCTTTGTCTATGGTTTAAGCCAGTTGACATGTAAAATTTGATGAAATAAAATGAAAGATGAAGATGAAAGGATAAAAAACGAAGAGAGAATGTTAGAATGGTTAGAGATTGCGAGAATTGTGTTACATATTAATTTAGTTAAAGTTCAGAGAAATAGAAATAATAAAGTCCTCACCCATTATTTATCTAGATCCGCCTCCAAAAATCGCGAAATGTAGCATATCAGGGCCAGAAGGGAATTGTAATATAAGAGAGTGAAAATGAGTACATCAGCCCATAAAGGAAAAAAATGGTGTCGCCGTTTGTAACGTTGCTTTTGATTGGCTGAGATGACGGCGTAATGATTTCATGGACAAACAGTCCCAAAATTAAGTCTGAATATTGAAGAGATTGTCATAAACCGAGTCTCGGTTTATCTAGAGTACACTCAGATTTTTGTGTTATATCTCAATAACATCAAAAATATATTCAAATTAATCCATAAATAGATCAGAAAAGCCACGAAGAGATTTTTAATACATCTGAGTGGAGAAAATATGAAATGTTTCCTCCTGAACACCAGGTCAGTAATGTGCTAATTATGTCCCAAATGGTGGAAAGTCTTACTCTCTCAACATTTCTGTTAATTAAAGGAAATACAAAATATTTGGAAATCATTCCATTTTATATTCATATTTGAAAGTTGAACTTAAAACAATATCAAAGGGACTGTGAAAATCTCATATTTGTGAAAGACGCTGTGCATTAATGTAAACCTTATACATATGCATGTAGTAAACACAAGGGTGTTCTGAATAAATGCTTTATTTAGCTATTGCTAATTATAGTAACATGGGAATCCCCTTGTCCATATATAACATTCATGACTCCTCTACATCGGTTGGTTGGTTTTAAATACCAACAGGCTTTAGTCGTTATTGTTGTGTTTGCTACCCGTTTGTTACTTCAATTGAAATCCTAACATAGTTAGATCGACTAATTTTGTTCATTTTTTCACCTCATAAACATTAGATTGAAATAAAATTGTTCAGTAATCGTTTATGAACATTCACCGTCGACGAGTTATTTTGTTTGTTCTCTCTTTACATTAAGCTCATCGAACGATATAAAAAGTGGCCTCAAACGTAGGCAACGCGTTTGCACTTTCCAAAGTAATACTGTTTTTTTTACAAGTAGTAAATGACTTCAAAGATCATTCCAATATCGATAAATTGGGTACGAAAAGTTAATTACGTTTTTATTGAGAGCGACAGGAAACGCAAAAAATAAATATAACGATTTTAATAAACCAACAATATAAATATTTACTACTTAAACAAAGTATTAGTTAACAACTGGTCATGTGGTATTATTATCTCTCATCAAGATTTCAATAGATTAACAAACACTTAGGTACAGTAAAGTTTCTTGCAATGAACTTGAAAATATCCATAGCTTAGCATGGTTTCATGACACCACTATCAATCTACATTTTGTGAATTAACTAGTCTTTTAATATCCGGGTCCTAAATATACATTTTATGTCGGTTTCAGTTTTTAGTAAAATTGGAGTCATTCTATTTACACAAATACAAATACCTTTTATCATCGGATATAACAAAGTGATGGCAATTTTTAAGTTAAAGAAAGTTTAAAAAGTAAACTATATTCGAATAATTCACGCACCACGTGTTACCCAATAACGTTTGTGCGGGACTAGTATCTCAAGTGATAATGGAACGTATACGTAACTATATGCAATCTTCCCGCTGAAATGAGGTTAGCGCGGAATATCATCTTTTGACGTCATTCCATCGCCAATAGAAACAATAGTCCCATATATATATGTCTAATTATCACAATAATAATGTAAGATGATTTATTTTGCTTTTGGTGGAAGTGCAATCAATACTTCATTCTATATAGGCCATAGTGCCATGTAATTTATTGGGGACGCAATTAATTAATTTTGATTTTTGAACTGAGAAATATACGAATTCGTCTGCTCCTCTTTTTTGATAGAGAATAAACATCATTCGATAGTATAGGAAAATCTTTAAATAACACACATCGTATTTTTCAAATCTAAACGAACACAGATTAGAGCAATGATTTTGACTGAGTTTGAAGTTAGTTTTAAACAATATGAACACCTGAATCGATGTTTAGAAAATTCTTATACATATATATTGCGATCCGGAGCAAACATGAGACAAGCTGCTATTTATATACATGTGTATATAGAGAGTACTTGAACATCACAGAATGAATAAGTAACATGTTTATAAAAAGACGTTAATGGATCGTCACCCTCCTGATACAATCAAACTTCGAGCTTAATTTTAGTAAGAAATGATAAAAAGAGTCCAGAACTGTTAAATTTAGTTTGTGGTTAACTTTGATACAGACACGACCTGCCATGTTATTGACAGTTTAGCCTGATATCAGTAACGTTATACAAAGCTTTACAAAATATTCATGTGGTAAATTACAAAAAACTAACGTAATCGAGTATCAAATAATTCACATTGAATCAGACAGAGTTAAGCGTATGTAAACAACACTGTAAACTATTTTCTTTAGTATAATTAAAATACACTTACCCAAATATTTCAGCACATATGTCCATTACAGTATTACATGGTGTACACCAGGCCGTGAGATGAGCGGTATTTAAAATGTACTTATCGTTTACTAGATATAAATAACGGTAACGTTTGAATTATTTCATTGTATGCAGTGTCGAGGTATAGTGTACAATGTATATACTTGACTAGCTTTAAGTAATTCTTTTATTCTATTGTGCAATGGGTACTATCTAAAACAAAGACATACATTAAACTGTTTGTAAGCCAGTCACTGACCATAATAGTGATAATATGATCTAATCTACAAACTCAGGTACTACCCGTAAAACAGTGTATCTCCGAGATAATTGGATGTGTTTACCAGACCTTACCAATCTAATTTTAATACAGAGCCTTAGTCTTGCTCCATTCAATAGAGGGTCAGAAAATACCACGTTAGGGCTTACGTTCTGGTGTCCTGAAACTTCAGTTGAAATGTATATTTTTCCTTTATATTGGTGTGATTACGTGATGTGTCGATCTGACTTTGGTGTTGTTAAACCTAATGAATAAGTCATAGGATCAATGCTACACTGTTTTTAGAGCTATTATACAATTGTTGAAATAAATATATTGATAAAATACAATATCTTTAAAATCAATGCATCAAATTGTTAAAATATATATTTTGATAAAATGCAATATCTCTAAAATCAATGCAGATACTAATCTTATTGAAATTATGGTTTTTAGTCGTATTAACCTTATTTTGTTTCGTTATTTCTTTTTTTGTTTATTTTTTTCGTTTTCTATGTTCCACAGACTATTGCTTGTCTATGCAGAAGACGAAAATCAAATACCAAACTGAGACAGTGACTGCTCTGATAAAGACGTGGTGATGGAAACTGTAAGATAAAATGTCCCAACTACGTACAGGACAAGGAAATGTAAGAAAATATTCAATGGTTGTACCAAGTTTTATTAATGAAAATAGTGATCTAATGTATCCAATTAAATTAAATAGGTCCGACCAACCGGTTTTGAAGATTTACTGTAGATATGTATTTTGTTAGAGTTGTTGCCCTTGCCTCACTATTTCGAGTCCTATTATCATCACATATAGCCTTCATATATGTGTTCTGTTATTATAGTTCAACTTTTCTCTTATCCATTCCCTTGATTGTTTCCTGTTATACAGATCGCCATCTTGTTAGGCTGAACGATGTTTGGACAACTTAAACACAAAAAGATATATATAAAGAGGAAAGCGACACCTGGCAGAAATATTTCTCACTGTTAAAACTAGTGACAAATTAATGAATGGTGTTTACCACCACAGGTCATATATCATGACAAAGATCGACAAACGACATCATCGTTTTTATTTCCCTGAAGAATGGAATATATGTTACTCTGATTATCACTTGAATAACTCTTCAAATACATTGGCCAAAGCGTTAATTTAATATTTAGAAAGTGTCAGAGAGCGTGTCCACTTGGATAATGTTAACCAGAATGTTCTATGTATATTTAGTATCTATAATGTTCACTGTAATGATATTTTCAAAGAGAGGCTGAATGAATGCAATTTCTGTACAGGTATGTTCCGGCATCATGTACTGGCGAACTGCAGCCGCTGAATGTATATGGCAATGACGATTTCAATAAGTCTTTGGAAAAAAAATATAGTATACTGATAGTGTAGGTAAAGAAAGAATCGTTCGATTTGTACAGGTTGACCACGCTTCAATAACAGTAACTAGACGCGATGAAGCGTATACTACGTATACCTGTATGCCATTTTGGTTACCCATATGGAATTTTACATATGCAATCAGAGACATATACCAACTTTAATTTCTGCGAAATGGCGGTAACAGCTTGAGTTTTCACCAAAATCCCAGAGGGCTGCCGGTCGATCATCTGGTGAACACATCAGTAACAAAATGCAATATTCATACCTAGAGCCAAATGATATTCTACAGACGAAATTGTCTTATTATAATGCGTGTTTCATCCATGTGATAAACTCCGGAGTTATCGTAAATGTTTGCATACCTCATTGTAACACCTACGACACTCTTAGTCAACTCCTATCTCGCTTAATTCCGTTTGGTTTTCAGTTTTTGGTCTTAATATTCCTGTAATTAATATCGACGCTTGTACCGTTTGTGTATTTTTTAAAGATACCGATTAATTATTTAAAAGTTATGAACAACTTTATCGTTTACTTCGAGTCTATTACATTAAAAATAATTTTGGCTAAAGATGCATTATTTACGATTTTTTACTAGTACATGTATCACATAATGCAGGCGTTTTGATCTTCTACCACCCCTAACATATCATAATAAACTATTCCATTTTCATATTCACTGTAGTCTGCTACCTCGATATTATGAAATGTTGGAATGAAAATCAAAATATAGAAATTAAACATTTATAAACTGAAAACCTCATTATTTGTCTGTCGTAGATATTAAATGTATTGTTATAATATCTTGTTATAATATCATGTACTGAGCTCTATGTGCAATTTGCGTCGTTAAAAGTGCTGAAACTGAATTGTTTATTGGAACATTATGCTTCTTTTATTTAATTCAAGTTTGCAAAAATGACCGACACCTGCGAAGGGTGTCAGTATATTTGTTTTCTATGTGAATAAGCATCGAAGTGATAAACATCTTTCAAACTTTCCTTTGGGGAACACGGGCACAAAAAGATAAAATGTTTTCATTTGGCTGGACGCTAAAACCTATTATCATATCAAAAAAGATCGAATTTGGCAGACATCTCGAATATCATCTTTTATGCAAAGTATAAATTGTAAATTGAACGGCAAGATTGTACATGTGATATTTAATGTAAGATGATGATATTATGCATGATGTTTTAGTATGTCAACGATATGCTTATATATTATGCAATTACGTTAGAAATGATTAATGTAATTTGAGGCAAAGACTATCTGGGAATATTTATAAAATCAAATTAAGAACACATTGACATTATTAGTGCAAGATGCTACAAATTACCAAAATAATATGACGAAAATATGATTTCCAATCACAATTAAACAAAGTAACAGTCTCATGAGGCAAGTATCTATTACCCTTGAAGACCCAATATTCGTCGGGGTAATTAAATCTTCCGTATATCAACAAATATTTTGTCTTACTTGTACAACAAGTTGTCTATCAATTTGTTATTTATATACATCGCGATAGGGAAGATTTCTACCCGCCGGTCGCTAGGTGATGGCCGACATAGGGGGGGGGGAGGGTTGTTTGGCTTATTACAAAAATTGAGGTAATTCCAAATTAGAATGAGATCGTGTTTAAGCTGAACATTTCTTGTTGTTACATCGATTTTAAGTCTTTAAACCTCTTGGTAATGGAATGTGGCGAACACCTCTGTTTACATAGAATAACGTTATGCACCAAAAATTTCGGGTAAATTGAATCGCCGAAATAATTTGTCATAACCAAAAATCTGGACTATGAAACACTTGATGATCAGATATGCTGACTTCCGGTACTTTGTTGACATACTGCTGATTAGTGCACGTGGACAGTCAGACGTTGACGGTAGTGTTTTAAAGTTTCATTTAAAATGAACTTAAGGAAATACCTTAATTTTAGGGTATATTGCTACATCGTTTTTATAAAATCACTTGGTTATATCACATAATCTTTTTTAAGCATGACAAATCTTCCTTGATCAAATCTGCTTTGGCAAACGACACTCTTTATGAAATCACGCGATAGTTCATGAAATATAAGCAAAATTGTAAACATGACAAAAACAGGTCCCTGAAGAATTTAGGACACTTGACCATATAAATGGTTTCCCTGAGCAGTCATGTTGTTTCCATTGCATTAGTTCATATGGCGTAATTCATGGTATTTAGCGTAAAGAAATTTCCATTTGCTCAACTACAGTTGGGAGCAAGCTAAACTTGGTAGTGAAGTGCACTGGAGTGCACAAGTAAAGTTAACTCCGGTTCACTAGCTAGTGCACTAGAGATAACATCGTAGTGCACTAGAGTTAACATCGTAGTGCACTAGAGTTCACATTGTAGTGCACTAGAGTTAACAACGTAGTGCACTAGAGTTAACACTTTAGTGCACTAGAGTTCACATCGTAGTGCACAAGATAAATGAGCCTGATACTCCTACTTATTGTATAAATTGTACATGTACAATCTGTTCATGTATATATTTCATTGAATGGTTTTAAATAACTTTCAATTATTTTAGATGAATTACCAAATGTACTCTGTATTTAAAAATTAGCATAACTAAGTTAGTATGTAAATAAATGATTTATTAAATAAAATGGTTACTTTTATTGGTGTACATTATTATATATGGGTTTCATCTGAGTAATTTAGCCTAATATGAGTTTTAATATTAAAGTAAAGACTATACCGTAAGCTGCAATATGGCTTGACTACATGCATCTTGTCTTTAGATAATTTTTATCAGAAAATAAATGAATTTACTTATTTATTAGGATCAAATATTTTATACTTGTTATAATACATTTACTAATAGCTACATTTATTACTCAGATCAAATATTAGGTATTCTAGATATAAATAGCTATATTTATTTTAATTTATTTCAAGTATTTAATTATTTTTTTATTTGATTTTATTATTTATTTATTTGAATCATATATCTTTGTTTTTGCCATTCTAGAAATTAACAGCTATATATAATTGTATTTCACATTTAGAATGTCAGATTTTGTACATTTAGCAGTTTTGGCTATTACATTTTTATTATACCCTCGTAAGTCGCTTGGTGAATTTTACCTGTACTGGCCAGGCTCCAGGCCTAGGGTAATAACCAAGCTAGGAGTCACCTGTCTTGTCACGCATGACTGCCCCTCACCTATTCCTGTAATTACCTATGAAGCCAGTTCAATTAACACAAAAAATGTGATTCCTGAAAATCCAGGTGACCAGGTGCCCTATGAGTTTTGATTTTTGAAAAGTTACAGAACTTTGCATTTCGTCAAGAGTCAACAATTTAACTGAAATAAATTAAGTTGAAATTTATTAAATAGTTCTTATTATTAGCTTCCTTTGTACCCAAATAACTCTGTCAGAGACATACAAATACAGATTTTATATGTCTCTGACTCTGTTAATTATGATAAAAGGACCACGTTGATGAGTCTATAATTATTCAAATCAAATCCTTATTTCTGTTTAAACATATATTTCTACACATGTAATATTACATCATAATATTTAAAATATATTTTGATTGAAATATTAAATTTTGATTTATTTCTATATACCGTATATATATGTATAAACATATTAAATTTTTATCAAAATTAAGCAGCAAAAGTTGTGTACATTTATTAAAAGATTATTAACTAAAAGTGATGATCATCGACCTGCATGTACATTAAAATAATGTGGAGTGTCGCATATGATTCATGTTATGTTTTAGTGTTTACACATACACATAAATTACAATATTTTTATCATATACATATCAACGATTTCTAACTACATACGTGTACATATTAATTATTTAATTATTATCATATTTAATTGACGTGTAATTGGTACAAAAGTCTGTCACATACACTAATATACATGTACTGTAGATTGTACATGGGGATACAGGTAATGTCAGGTATACATGTACACTGTACCGGCGCATACATAAATGACTTGGTGACCAATGACTTGTATACTGTAAACTCTTGGCACACAGGTCTGTCGTTATGGTCACTAGGCCTAGGACCCTTTTCTCCCTATTTCCCCATCCCACCACCTGAGGTGACAACTTACCTGAGATGGTCAGTCAGGCGTCACAGGTAAGGTATACCTATTTTCTTTAACCCAAGGGGGTCCATTGTAGCATTCAATTCAATAGATACATAGCATGCTGTGATAGCCTCTGTACCTGATTAGTTTAGTAAAGTCTAACGGTCTGCTTGACCCCATGTGGTTTTGTTTCATATACTAATAATAATAAACTTACAGCTACTTTTTATCAAAATACGCCTATTCTTTTAATTGAGAATAATTGTTATAATATTGTTTTTTCCCTCAAAATGAAGATAATGTATTCACATTGTTTTGTATCTTGTTTTTATTTCATTTATATTTTTTGAGGGTATGGAGAGGGGTTTATTAAGTATGTACTATATAGTTAAATTTTATACTACATAATGTACATGTATATATGTGTATTCCAAACATGCTTCGAGACAATACCCCTTGGGCTCCTTTATACCCCAGCCCCACCCCAAACCTACTTAACTACATTGTAGTGCACTAGTGTTAACATTGTAGTGCATTAAAGTTAACACTGTAGTGAACTGGAGTTCACATCGTAGTGCACTCTAGTGCACTACAATGTTTAGTCTAGTGCACTACGTTGTTCACTACGTGTGCACTACAAAGTGACTAGATACCAAGTTTAGTTTGCTCCCAACTGTAAATACGATACCGTAATAATAATGATACATTTAATGCATATATCGTTGCAAAACTTAAGAAAATATCGTCCTTGCATTGTATACATGCAAATATAATATATTCTGGTTGTTGAAATAATTCCTTGATCGGTGAAGTATTAACTAAACATATTATAAGTAATTGTCACTTCATAGTATGTATCAGTACGTAAACCGGAAATGATTGCCCCCTAAGTCATCGCAAAAACAATGTTCTGTGTTATTGGTAAACTTTTGTCTTTTATTATAGTTTACAAATTTATAATGAATAAATATAATACAAGACATACACATACGTTAACAAGTCATTTTACTCGAATTCACTTTAATTCCCCTCGAACGCCCCGATGTGCTTTGGTATTTTTTATTGGCATAAACGGCTAAAATGCGAGGGAAAGACAAAAATAGCCTACCGACAAAGGACTTGGTAATTATGGATATCAGACTAGTATAAATAGTGTCGATTTCGAGATATTTAGCCTATTTGTAATCATAAAATGACCATTTTGTGTGTATACCAAAATATGTTTGTCGAAATCGCTAAAGTGTTTGCAGTTTTATGGATTTTCTTTCAGACACGTGTTTGATATCACACATATGTTCAACGGGAAAGTACGAATAATACGAACACATATGTTAGTGTGTTTTGTTTGTATACATGTGTCCTTACGGTGAATTTCAGACATTTCAGAACAGTAACCAAAACAGTGTTTTATTTCTTCAAAAATCATTTTTTGTAAATGTGAAATTCCATTTTTGATCGAAATAAAGAAAATATGAGAGAAAAAAACGATAGTAGCAATAGTATCGAGCAAAAGCGTTTGACTGCTTTAGTGTAGTTTTGTAATCGTAAACGATTTCAAAGTAATAGTTGTTGAAATGCAATTAAACATTGCTTTTATTATTTTTTATCTATATTTACAAATATGTAACAGCAAAAAGGATGTTTGAAAGCAAAATGTAAAACGTAGGCAGTAATAGTTTGGGTAAAGATGTGACAAAACTCGGTACACCCGGTATAAATATTTACCTGTTGTTATTTATAGCAAATTGGAAATCCCCTTTTACATATAAAGCCTATTCAGGAATTCCTTAGCATCGCATGGCTGAACTTGAATACCAGTATGTTTAAGTTATATTGAAATCATCTTGTAACCTAGTTTAATGTTGTTATTGTTATTTCTGTATTTTCCAAGAGTGATCAAACGTGAATTTAAAACAATATGAATTTGTCTATGAAAAATAATTACAAATATACAGTGTTTAACAGTCCTTTATATCGATTTTATAAGACAGCAATTATGTGGAAATTATCATAAGATGAGAAATATAGTAGACGCAATATTTAAGGTATTGGCAGGAATCAGTCGATATTTCTTACTGAATCATGTTCAGCCCATCGGATGGCCTTTGTGATATATTCATGTTATAGACTTACATTATTTAAAGATGCTCCATCGGCTACAGAGACTAAACAATACTCGTCATTTGAACAATAATCGATGTTTAATTGTGTATATATATGTCTAATGAGCACAAAACATAATATAAAATAATTTATTTTGATTTTGGTGTATGCGCAATCAGTACCTCATTCCATATAGGCTACGAAAATTTGAGATGCAATTGATTATGTTTAATATTTTTTATCTTGAAGTAAGATTAAAAGATCATTTTTAACGGTGGTAATGGTGTAAAGTAAAAAAAATCTGTCACTGATGAAAAACACTAAATCGTCTGCTCCTGTTTTTGATAGAGAAAAAGATACCTTTTGTCAGCGGTGGAGTATACTTAATATCCGGCAGTTATATATATGATTTTGACTAAGAATTTCAATATTGATTATAAGTAATACAATGCATGTGTTATTATCAAAACATAATTAAATCGGTGTATTTCAGTGTGCATTCAAACAGAGGAAACTTGAGGATTTTTCCAATAAAATCATCTATGAAAACTGCTTGTTACACATGCATCTCCATGCTGGTAAGTTGGAAACAATTTCAAAAGAGAAATTAACATGCAATATGAATGTCAGTTCTGTTCAATACAAGGGAAGTTTCATGGTGTAAACAATCAGGATTATTTGACTATACAACAAAATATTGTCAAAACATACTACGAATGCCATTTTGAAGTTATTCGACGAGATTATTGAATATATTTCATTAATGATTATAATATACCATGCAATGCATATACATGTGGCTGCATACAAATATAATTTCGAAATTAAAACAAATTACTCAAAAGAAACAAAATTATAAAGCTTTATGTAAGTAGTCATGGATACTTTATAAACTGACTACGTCTGTGTGAACTCCGTCATATATGGAATAAAGTGTTTGTGTAAAGCTATTGATTGAGTGTCTTTATTTTCAGCTCTTAGTTAAAGTAGATTTGGCTGATCAGGGAGACATATATGGTAAGTCATGTCTTTAGAAAGGTAGATAACCCCTGTGGATTTCATGTTAAGTAATGAATAATGTGTATCACCACTCTATATAGGAGTAATGTAAAAGAAGAAGACCAAGACAAACAAACAAACTAAAACCAACAAGTTCGCCAGTTGTGTTTGTGAAATTTATGTATATTGAATAAAAAGTTTTGTGTTTACACTAACATTTTCAATTTGTGAATATATCACTCAATAAAACGTTTTGTTTTTTACACTACAATTTCCAATTTGTGACTATTTAATTTAATGCTTTCCATATCTACACAGCAGCGTTGTTATCACTTTTTATAGATTCACCTATCGTGAAACCATCTTGTACGGGGTTAGAAAATGATAACGAACATCATTTGGTGAGTAAAAAATGTTTAGATGATTAGTATCAGAAAATAATACTTCAGCATATACTAAGTAAAATATATTACAACATTCATAATTGAAATGTAAACATAGCTAATATGGGGATTTCAGCGATAAACATATCATAATGGTATTTAGTTGATCGTAGATAGATAGAGAGATAAAATCACAGTGTGATGGGAAGTTTATATGTTCCGAGGTCAAAGCACACAGAATAATTCAGTGTACATACAATAGGCAACACTTGCAGTATTCACATCACGATATAACACATAATTTTATTTAACAAAGAACACGGTTCTCGGCAACAGAGACTGGACAAATCGCATTTCGCTCATACATATAAACAATATATATTGTGGGTATATTGATATGGCAAACATGGAATAAATATCAGCTGTTAAGCTTAAAACACATGTTTAGTATGTGTTTGTTACAATTTTCAGCCATCCAGCAATAGGAATCGGGCTGTCACATGTGGTAAGTCAAGATTATTAGTCTGTGTACAGGTAACTACTGATATAACTTTGTCGTATTAACTTTCAAGTATTAAACACAAATTTATTATTACTTCCCACATCTTTATATATAATTATCAGCGCTTGACATTCATCACGAGAAAATTATCTAATTAAATGAAGACTGAGTTCAGCTTCCCGTTTCAATAACCAACATGATCTTTGTACTGTAATTTAACCGTTTATATTTTAATCGTACAGCCATTTGCTGGTAGATGACTTTTCTGGAAAATATAAATCAAACATAGAAAACTGTCAGCTAAGAGAACTTTAAATACCTTTAACGTTCAGTAAATTATATATGTATTTGACATTTTTTTCTGTTATTTTCTAATTACAAAATCTACCTCTTCAAGGAAATTACACTTCTAATTTGACATCTCTGGTCTTTATTTACGACAGAACGATTCATCTGAAATCCTAAACTACAGTGTTTCAAACAAGGAGAAAGATTAACCAATTAAGTGCGAATGTTAATTTTACATTTAAAGTAATTACTATTATTATGGTAATGACAATTTGAACATTCCAGTTATATCTTCTTGTTGGTCGCATCCTATTCGTTTAGGACAGATTTGTTCGTAACAACCATTTTCATAAAAAAACAACTATGGAAAAGTTGTCGTTTTAACATTGCATTTCAATGACTGCGTAATGCTACAATAGAAAATAAACAAAAAAAAACATAAATATGTCCTCCCACGTGAATGCATTGAATTTTAAATAACCATTATTCCCAAACCTCTTATTAAATTTTAAATACAAAGTTGACGTTTCATCTATTGTTGTAGGTAGTTACTACTACGATTGGTCGACGTATATGTGTGTTGAAGGTCATATCTATCGCAAAAGTCAAATACTCATTGACTCATGGATGGAACCAGTACCTGTTGGTAAATAGACTTTTTTTCGTAAATCGAAGTTATAAACTAGAGAGTAAAATATAAATGAACTAAAGAACAATATACAAGTAAATTAAAATACTACTTTGTCGAAAATGAAAAAGTGTTAATGGTGGTATGAGTTTTGCCTGGTACCATATGTATTGGAGTAATATTGAAATATTGATAATATTGAAATCTGATTAACATTAAGTTTGTAGACAACTTCTTAATATCGTGTCCTCTTACAGTGTTGGGCCACAGGAGGAAACTGTTCACTACTATTGAAATAAATATGTGTCTTCGTAAATATTGTATTGAAAGGTTTGTCACGCCCTTATCCTCGGCAAAATGAATCAATGGATTTGTATTTTGAAAAAAATGTACACAGTTTGCAAACAGTCTTTTTCGATGAATTTAGAAAATAATGATACCAATGTTTAAATAATATACATCTGTAGATAATAGGATTGTTATAAAACTGTAAACATTACTTGTTTACTTAACAGCAGATAATCGTCCGTCGTCTTTCTACCTGAGAAAGCCACCAGTGAAAACTTCAGCCTTCTCAAATGGAATTCCGAAAGATGAAGGTAGAACGGATGCACCTGGACAAGGAAACCAATCTGGTAGGTTAATTAAGGTAGTATTGTCAATTAGAACACAGAAAATTACATCGATTAAACAACGGTGTCTTTTTTTTATTTCACTTTATAACCGTTTTTTGCGTTTGAATTATTTTTTGCGAAATTCTCAGTCTAAATAAAAGGTTACAAGCATAATATTATATTTTGCAACTTCATTTTTATTCTGAGAAAAATCAGTGTGATCTTATTCTGAAACAAAGATTTAAACCCAAAATGAAATAGCTATAACGCAAAGTTGATCAATTTTAATACCATATACTTCATAGTTGTCTCCTATTGATATCTTCTATGCACCTGTTTCTGTGAACTGACTTACTTTCGACTCGTCTTAAGTTGTCGTATTCGCAAAAAACGACTTTTTTACGACGATTATATTTAGCAATTTGGTTCTAATTTAACTGTATTTGATACATTTGATACTCGATGATCTATATACTCGTGATATAGAATTACTGACGGAATATGCGAAATTTAACCGTATTGCGAAATTAGGTTGATTTACAGTATAGTTACGTTTGGAAACATGTGCGCTGACATACTTTCCGGCAGATATAGAGGATCTTACATGAGTGGCTATGTAATATGAAATTTATATCAAATGTGGTCAATAATTTGATATGCCACGAGTCTTAAGCCACTCATTTAAGATCCTTTATTTGATAGAAATATAAGTGAAACTTGTTAATTTTGTCTCCATAAAAACAGTAGAAATCCGGCTCGGATGTAACTTTTCCGTCTACTGAGACAATCATGCGATGTCATATAAAGATTATGGCGTCAAAACTACCTATGACGTCACAATAGTGTTATAACACATGTTTCCTACGAAATTTATGACATTGCCATATGACATGGTTAGACGGGCCAGTTACGTGATAAACAGTGTTATACGTGTTCGAAGCCTGTACACTGTATCCGGACCCGGTTGTTTTGTATTTACTTCCAGAAAATGTGTACCCAAAAATGAGAAGGGTACGAGCGAAATTGCTTCAAACCTCATTTCATTTGTTTATCAAAACCTACCAAAATTAGAACAGTGAAAGATTATATTTTTATATGTCCAATATTTGTATGTGTACATGAGGTGAACATGATAATAAAGTTTCCTTTTTGTATTCAAACATGTAACCTGGATCGTATTTCCGTACAAAACTGAGAAAAATGCGTGAAAACATGAAACATTTTCAAGATATCTACTGCATTTCATTAAGATAAGTGGTTAACTACCTCTTTTATCACTTTGGACATGCGATGATAATCACATACGAAGTTAGGACCAATGACAAATATAAACAAAGTATACAAATATTGCTTAAATTCCTTATTATTATTCCTTTAGATTAATCTAACAAAACCTGTTGTGCATGAACTGGATTGAAAGGAATGTATCCTGGTCATAAAATGTAGCTCTATTTTATGTATTGCTAATCGAGAAGTTCTTGTGAATCCTCCTATATGATAATCAATATTGTAAAAATATTATTTTCAAATTTGAAGTACATGTATTGAAGATCACATAAATTATTTGCATTACACTTAAAATAGTTTGGGGAGAAATTATTTACAATTAATTACAATTTATTAATTACACAAATTATGTATTATGTCGATGATTGTGTAATTTTTAGGTTGGATATCATCTGTTTATGGTGCAATGTATCATTATCATATTAATAAACGTTAAGCTTAAAATTAAGTAAATCCATAATATAATTAATATCAGAAATTTCAGTAAAATTAGCTGCCCAAATATTCTCATTTGCAACATAAAAAGTATACATTTCTTTTCTAGTGGAGCTCCATTGTATATATCACTGATAAAGTCATAATGCCACGTCGTGTCAATTTTCATTTAAAGTTATATGTGCCGTATTTTTCATACTCACGAATGAAGATGAGCTTTTAATATGTTATTCATCACCAAAAATTACCATCTTTTTGAAAATTACAGTACTTTCAATGCATAGGTTTTAATTTTACATGTACAAGTAAGAGCTGAAAATGAGTTTTGGCAGTACTGCCAAAAATCATTTATTTACATCAATAGTGAAGTGAAATGAGTACATACGGTCAGACCATGCAGCCAAATTGTGGTCTACAATTTCATTACACATTTTTACAATGTTATTAGTAATTGTAAAGTGATTTCTGCAGGTATATTTCCATGTAAACATATTTAAGGCATAAAAACAACAATTTTTCAGTACAATATTTCTGTGTTATAATTAACGTTTATAAGTCATCTGAAGCCATTTGAATGATTTTTAAACCTTTATTCATCAAACCTTATGGTTTTTAATAGATTAACAATAAAAAAATAGCATGTCAAAATTTTCGCCCAGTTACGTCACATATAACTTTAAGTTATTTGTATAAAATTAAAGATATCTAAACCTATTGGTGTTCGAGTTTAAGATGACCTCGGACACGATTTCCCTCGACTTAATATACATATCTCATACCGTCTGTCTAACACTGGTGTTCAACACATCATGCTTGTTAACATTATTCGAAAGATATTTGATCGAATTGACATCTCAAAATCTGTCTGGTTAGTTTTACTGATGTAAACTAATGCTGATCTTAATGCATGGTTACCACAGTCATTGAAATGTTCCCAGCAGTACTATCCTTGCGTTCGGCATCCCTTATAATTCTTTAATCCTTGTATACATTGTTTAACACCAACTATAATCCTTTATTTCGTTTCCAATGGCAGCAGATGTGTCATAAAGAAATCATGACATGACCATGAAGCTTGACATCCCACCAGATCCCTATATATCAGTGCTGCTTTAATTAAAAATACATAAATTTTGAAAAATCAGAATCAAGAAAATGGAGACTAAACAGTTGCATACCCAACTACTGACAATAATAAATATTTACGCCAAGTACAATAAAGTTTTATGGGCAAAATACTAAATAATTCTTTTTTCGTCTTAAATGATCAGCTTTCAGAATATATTACGTCATGATGTTTATGCATGCATCAAACATGTTTATATCATTGTTTTAAGGTGTTTCATTGTTGTTGCGCTACTATGTGGATTGAGGAAAATATTCCAGAAATTGTCTGGTGAGTGAATAAATTCTTCTTACTGACTTATATATTTATATATAAATAGTTACGTGAAATATACTAATTACATTAATCAACAGCATAATCTAATGAAGATAATTATGTTAATAATCAATAAGTAAAAACAATATTAAAATAAAATGGGTTGATTCCCGCGTATGTGTTCTATACCCGGATGGTAAACAAATCAAGTGTGGCGATGAGCGAGGGAGGTTTCGAGAAAACGGTGAGTAATCCAACTGTTTGGCACTAATTTTTCCATGTGTTTATTAAGCTTCACTTACAGTTAATACTTTTACGTAATCAAGAACGGCTGTGTGTTAATAGTGAGATACATGTATTGGATACCAAAGTGGAGTATTTTAACTACATGTAATGTACATAATCCAAATAATAACGTTACAAAAGACACTTATTCGCAAGGGAGATTACTCTACAATATGAAACGACGGAACACTCAATTAATAGTAACAATTATAAGATGGCGTCACCGATTTTAACTGAGGTTAAGTCATTCGTTTATGATAACAGTCATGATATCATAGCAATGGATATTTTTTGCAAATTGTACTCAAAATAAACATTTAAGATGTTTTAAGTTTTGTAGTATTTAATTTATGCCAGATTTATGTTTGACGTTCAATGTGGGAAGACATCTAAATACATATATAAGTAAAAACAAGATTGATAGATAATTATTAATACAACATTGTTTGCATATGCTCGACACCAGCATTAAACTCACGGTAAAAACATCGCGAGATATTTTATCTGATTACTGAGAAACAATTTCCACCTCTATTTCAGTACGAAAACAGCATGTTGATTACGGGTCATTTGAGAGGCAGCAACTTTTAGAAGAAGGTAATTTTTCAAACAAAATACAAAGGCATATATAAAATTTCGACAACTTATACCAACGGTTATTCTTATATTAAATAGCACTTAGTGGCATACAGGTTGTTTTATGATGAGAGTTTAATGACTCACTTTTTTTTCGTTTTAAATCCAATTGGGAGTCGTTCGAGAAAAATATCCTAGATTCTGAAAAACGTAAGACTCTTAGAATAAGTGGACACACGTTTTCTAACATTAGTAGATATATCATTATTATCTCTGTTGTTTCTAGTGTTACGACCAAGTATTGTTTAGTTTCAGCTCTGGATGTTGAAGTGGAAAATCCGTTGGACAATGGCCAACAAGATGAAGGTAAGATATTTACATAAACTATAAGACTTACTGAAAACTTATCACAGTAAGTGTAAGAAAACAGCGCGAAACGATAAGGAAAAACAACACAAAATGACATTGATAATATCTGACCAATGACATACCTGAACAACGTGAACATCCAGACTGCATATAGGTTCAAAATTCAAATACAATGTTTTGGTGTTGCTATCATTTTAATTCCAAGTACTGAACACAACTAGGATCCATATCGCATAGTACATACAACCCATCTTTTTTAACAAAAATGTGTGATGTAAAAAGTTGCCGGTTCACCAACGATTTCATGAAGTTTCTTTTCACAAGCAAAGAACAATTTAACCATGTTTTAATTTCTTTTTAAAAATTGATAACTTTTACTATATACGTGAGCAAGATGTTATATTATTTTCTAAAATGCTTAAGACTATATCTTGTCATCCGCTGCTGGATATTTCGATCGTCTTATAATGAAATGCCCATTTGAATTTATCCAATATCAAAGTTTACATTTCAGAAATAAGGTTGTCATCGATTGACGTCAGTTCTGTTTTAGCTATGAAGTTGGTGTACATTATCCCTTCACACGCGTACGTTATTTCTCATGTAAGACATTGCTTTGAACAAATCAAGAGGATGATGTTAATACTTGTGTAGAAGCATAAACAAGAAACATCAGGAACAACATACCCAAAGTGTACATTTTATTTGTCTTTCTATTGATAAATACCCAGATGAGACGATACTTAAAACTAAATATGGAGATGAGAGCAATTTGGTTGGGCCAGGCCTAGAGTGGGGATCACTCTTATATGAGACTGTCCCAAAAACTAAATATGGAGATGAAAGCAACTCGGTTGGGTCAGGCCTAGATTGGGAATCAATCATTTCTAACTAGTATGTACACGTAAGTATATTACTAACCTTCAAAGACATGCATTATATTTCTTACATTTTACTTCCCTGCTTCAATATGCCATTTATCTAATCACTGGAAGGTCCATAGAAAAATTATTGTCCCGTCATTTTTTTTCAATCCACGTGAATTGACGGAAATCATTTGTATTGACAGCAGTTACAGGATAAATAGTCATTTTTATCTTGTTTATGCCTCCACAAAACAAATTGTAAATGATTAAAACAATTTGTGTTGAGATATGGTGTGTTGATCAACGAAACTCGAATTTACGTTAGGATGGCGAAAGAGATATTATTTATAATACACAATACTATACATATATTGGAAATCGTTCAAAGCTCCTACTATTAATCCATTAGTCTACTTAAGCTGTAATAAAATATTACTTCGAATTCACAGCCGATCGAATATTTGTATTTAATTTTTAACGAATTAAGAAATCATTACAATATATTTTGAATTTATTAATAGGAATATATGTAATGCTAGGAACGACCGACACAATTGATGGAACCAAGTTGAACTCAATCAGGTTGTGGGAGGAGCGAGAGAGAATACTAACCACAAAAGCTGACGGATTGTCAGGAGAAAAAAACAAATATATATACATATGGCAAATGCCTGTTGATGGCATAACAAGTAAATAAAATAACAAGTAAACAAAATATTGATAAATAATGTAAATTTTAGCACTATAGAGCTGGTTACTATCGCGGGAATGATATTTTCGCGATTTCACCTGACAGTGCCAAAATAGCTGAAATTTGATACGCGAAATGTTGCGCAAATGTCGACAAATATGCAGGCAGGAAATCAAATTGCGAAAATTAAAAACATAAACATCCTTACTTACTTAGATCCGGACAGATAGCCGACTTTATGGAATTGATAAAATGAAATGTACGATTAATATTGTTAGATTTGTATTGAATTGGGAAAGCATACTATTATTTTATTGATGCCTTTATTAGGGGGATGTTGTGTAGAAAATAAATCGTATCCATTCGATAACATTTGTGTTAAAACGCCAAAAATGCCCTTTAGATTTAGGATAACACTTGGGGAAATATTGATGTTGAGAAATGTATTGCCTCTGATTGGCTGAAATTAAGACAATGTCATTTTTAAATGAAAATTGGTGTCGATTGGATATACGATGTGATGAATCAAATGTCATCACCTGGAAATTGGTATCTACTAGATATAAGTGAAAATGGTACATATGTCATATTAGGTATTCAGATTTAAGTAGAAACAGTAGTTTTGAAATACTATGTTGTCATGATATACCTCATTAGTCAAACTTAATACTGTAGCCTTTGTGATGTTGTAATTCTGTTTCGATCTATTTATATTTTTAAATGGTGATATAAAATAGTTTTTGATTAGTGTTTAATCTACATGAGAGGGAATGATAATCTTATTTTGAATTTGACTTGTTAATGAAAAAAAAACTCTATTTGAATTCTGATACAAAAAGAAAAAAACTATTTCAAGTGATTTTTTATAATTATACCGATATCAATATACAAATATATTTTTGCCTGTAGACATTTATACACTCTGAATTGGAATGTCTATGCCTTTATGCTTTTAATATGTATATTGTAAGTAGACGTCCCATTACTTGTAGTTCAAGTTGGTCTTATTTATCATATTTAACGATTCAAAAGCGTGACAGTAATGATTTTATGGTTACTGACCATTTTAGAGTTTATAATGCATTTTAGTCACATAATCTGTCTAGTATCCAATTCCTTCGCCCATGCATTACATATTTTTTGCATATTTCACGTGACCAACGTATTTGAAGACATCATAACAACATGTCTTAAAGTGTTCATTTGTTATGCAACTCACCAAGGCTCTCAAAAAATATTTCCGTAAGATTCCATAATTAGTAATCTCATTTTTATATCATACATCTTTATACAATATGTTATTATATATAATACAGTATATATCATATACTGAGATTAAAATGTTCACCATAATGTTCTGTTTAACATGTTCATCTTAAGGTTATTATCACTTTGTTCACACTACGTTTATGTACAACATATCCATTATCAGGTTGTGACAATCATGTTTATCTTAGTGTTGTAATTTTGTTTTTTATTTTTTTATAATGAGCACCTATAAACACCTAATACCTTAAGAATAGTTTAGTACTATTTTTTATATTAAACATATATAAATTGTGTATTTGAAATAAAACGAAAAAAGTGCAGTTAAGAGTTATTTTCGTTTATTGTAAACGGTGGTTTACAACAATATATCTACAGTTACATACAAATCATCTACAATAACAATAAACAATGTATGTTGAAATCGACAGGTTTACTCACAGTAGTACAACAGATGTGTATCGTTCAAGAGATGGATAGAAAGAGCGCGCTTCGCGTGGCGCCACGTGACCGCGTCCGCACACATCGGTGACGTCATCAAATCTGCGGTTCACAACATTTTCAATTATTCATTCAATTAAATGCTTTTTTGCTCATAAAAAATTAAATGGGTTATAGTATTTCTAAATTTAGTTCTGATGAAAATGGCCCCCGCCTTTTTCCTAACCTGAAGTTTTTTCATTGGTTATCTTTGAAGTCTAATAATGCACTATGTAAAATATATTTATCCATAATGTATTAGTTATTTGAATAAATTTACTTGTAAATTTACGTGATATAAAATGTTGTTATCAATGAATTCACAAGGTCATAAAATCATACAAAATATCTAGCAGCTTAAATGTGCAAATGCTAAACGTTATGCAGATTACTTGCATCATTTTCAACAATATTTCCTCTCTTATAATTTATAAGTTTAATGTCTGAATCGTATCATATTCCACCGCTGGTTGACAGTTACGGTTTATACATCTCAAATTGTCTAAACTCCTTTAAATTCCCCAACATTCACACAACCCAGAAAAAGAACAATGCTGTACGTATAAGAACAATGCATAAAGTTGACATCAAATTCGTCCACAACCCGTTAGAATAAACTATTATAATTACGTTGAAAGCATAACATAAATCGTACTTTAAAGATTGACTCCCAGCATATATGGACACATTCAAACACTGAATACAATAATGCCGTCACTACACATGCCCTCGTACTTATCTTATTACGGAATTCAATACTGTTATGCGAATCGCTCGCTATTTCAAGTAATGAAATCTCAGACTTAAATACTGAATACAATAAACTTTAATTTTTTATGACCAATAATGACGTCACCACTCAAGTAATTGCGCTTATTTGATTATGGACTTCAATGGTACATTGTGCTAACGACTCGCTATCAAAAGCGTTTAGAGCCTAGACTTTACACTGGCTAGAAGGTTGAAATATGATAGTATCATTAGTATGCACCACGACAGCCGTGCTATAAAATTTAGTTTATGTTGTGACGCCATTTGATAAAGGACTTATAACCCAGTCATGCTAAATGTGTGTGATAATGGTCAAATATTGAACTCAGTTTGATAATGTGTACATTATATTCAAAAGAAAAGTCGTTTCACGGTTGATTAATTATGGTGTAAAGCCGTCTTATTCAGTAAATATTCCTTTCCGTTACAAAAGCATTCATTTTCTCAATTTGTAAAATACACCTACAATATCAATTGCTTTAGTCAACTTTGACGAAAAACAACAATGCTTTACAATTTCAGTCGTATGCTCATTCGAGTACTTATTTCAAAGCGAACAATGCAGGGTCGATTATGTTTTATTTTGGGACGGAAATCGTGGCTCACCGAAGGCTACAATGAAGCTAATCTGATTGAAATGAAGAACCTTGGTCTCAATCCGTTCGATAGACTAAGGATCTGTATTTCAATCAAGTTTTTTTTTCGGACAAAGATTACATTTATTATCTTTCTTTGTATTTTATATAATAAACACCCTTCACAGACTTGAAAAAATGAAAGTATATTGCTGTAGACGGAAGTTAGAAATTCGTGTTGCATTTTAATTTTATTTAATAAACCTCTACTTTATTGACACTTTATAATAATTACTTTTATTTTTACAAGTTCCCAATTTTTTTCGAACTGTCTAGAGGAAGAAACTATTGAATTATTGATAAACTATACCAGATCACATTTGAACCCACGGTTTGAACAGAAAACAAAACGGACGTGAAACAACAATTATCATCGCTGAAAATGTATTATCTAAGATTTATCTGTAAAATTCTTCTTTTTTCAATCTCTAATGACCATGACTACTGCATTTCCTGTGCACGGTCAGAGCGAGTGAGACAAATTATATTTTATATTTTAGTAAAATCATAGTTTTGGTATTGGTATAACAGTTAAATATCACAGTTAAAGGTGTGGGGTTCGCGATTATAGGAAGTGTCTGGTTTCCCTCGAAATTCATTCGGGAAATAGACAAGTCTCGGAAGCCAGAAACATTCAATATCCCTCAATTCCATACTTTAACTGTATATTAATATTTAGAAAGCTGTGAATTGTGTCGTCACTGATTTTTTTTGTCTAACGATGATAAAAAATACACAAATAACATAGTTTGTAGTGTTTGGTGTATATAATGTCCAAATTATGCAACAAAAATCACCACGACAACTGTCAACTGAATAGATTCGTAATAAATCAGAACACTTTCTGATTTCACCTTTGTTTTTCAAAATCTTTTTTGTACATTTTGTGGTTATCAATATGACAAATGTTATGTAGAAGGGATCGTGTGAGCCAAACACATACTCTTTTATTAGTGATTACATGTTAGTTACACTGACGAATGATCGCCCGAACGTTTACGTTTTTATTTTACATATCACAATTCCTTCAGGTAAAGCTAATGCGCAAGTATATATGTAAAGACAAGGTACCTCGAATTCCCGATAACGAGGGTTTCCTAATATTCATCACTCAACATCATATTGCAAAATCATTCTTTCCGTATTAGTCAGGAACTAACATATTATGCAATGCGTTGTCGGCTCCATTTAATCTATACTCCTTAGTTGCGCTTGTTTTACAATTGTGCGGCCTATTGAAAGTGTATAAAGAATACCTTTGAACTCGGTTCATTGCTGGTGTCTGTATATGTCCTAGGGTAACTAATGACACCTCTGTTGTGAATACGAACATTACAGGTGTCCCTATAATAAAACTCCTACATGTAGCTGGTGATCAGGTAAGTTATCTGATATTTTCCATATATATTTGTAAATTGTGCTGTATAACATTTTGTACATGTTTCATATATTTACCAAGTAACACATTCTTTAAAAATATGGTAGTAGGAACTACATGTCCGAATAAATATACAATGCATTTCCCTATATATAAATGTGTAATACTAAAAATGTGCCCTTCCTTGTTATTCAATAACATGCCTATATTCAGAACAAATTCAATTTCTCGTCTAAAAAAAATGATAAACATATGTTCAACCGTCTTTATCAGTAAGTTCAAAATTTATAAGGATAAGTAGTATGGTGTTTCAATGGCACTACTGAATGCCTGTATTAGAATTGTGTACAACGTCACCGATGATATTAAGATATCATTATGATATATATTGATACATATATGCACCAAGCCAGAAGTTATAAAATAACTTTCACATATCTTTTTGAAGGTATGATTTATTTTTCCATGTTCTTTTTGAATGAAAATCATGATTATGGTATGTTTTGTTAATTGATACTGCATTAGTTTATCCTGGTTGTTAGTCCCCTGCCAGTTAAACCAGAAGGAACTATTAGTGTTTGTCCCGTTTATCTGTCTTCTCGTCTGTCTGTCCGGATGTGGTTTCCAGACGATAACTTGAGAACAAATAGTCGGATTTTTTATCAAACTCCACACAATGGTTGCATATGAAAAAATACAGCTTGTAGTTGATCTAGAGGTCAAACGTTCAACTACAGACGTCAATGCTACTAAAATAAATCGTTTCACAAAATATTAATTTCCACACGATAATCAAAATCAAAATCCATCAATTCGTTTGGTGTGCTATCAAGTTATTGTGTGAAGAAAAATCATGTTTAAAACATGGATTATAAAGGGGAAACAAATCGTCATGTATCACTCATACCAGAGCAATATATGTTTTACTATTCCGAATCTCTAAATGTATGTTTTAGTTACAAGAACCAAAGAACATATACAAATGTCTACAAGAGTAGACTTAATAGTAAATGGTTTAAAAAAGAGGAAAACAGCAAAAATATCCCTCATTAATATTTTTCAAAAATTTAAGTGAAATGTTGTCAACAACTCAAAATCCATAACTTTTAACGCATTTTCTGTGATTAAATTGTTAACATTAATTGTAATGAAAACACCCGAGAGGTCCCTAGAGTGATACTTGGCATGGGAAATTGACGTACAACTCAATATGATTATGAATCAACTGAAAAATCAATTTGAAGTAAAGTTCACGTAATTACAGATTAAAGTCATATACAAACCAATCAATTTAATTGATTTTTGAGAATTTGATTACGTTTGAATTGACTCGCTATTACAGACAACAGTCATATTAGATACAAATGTTTATATTCCTAGGGATACATGTAATTTTATTTGCGTTTACTATAGAGATAGAAAAGTATGCATTATTGCATTAATGGCTGTCATAATAAAAATCACACGTCTGATATAGTTTACAGAGCAACAGCAAGACTGGTTTAGCGTGTCATTATGAACCTACGTGTTATTTATCCGTGTCGAGCGTGAAATTAGTATGCACAGCGACCGGTTTATATTTAATTTGTCAATGTGTATTTTTTGTGTCGTTTGCTTTCAATGCAGTATAGATTTTTTTTACCGATAATGCATTCAGGTAGATACAATTGCAGTGCTATAGTTTAATTACCATAAGTAGTAATATTAGGTAAGTGAATAGACTATTTAGACACTAATAATCATCCATCTAAGATTGTACTATAATAAAATTTAATGGAAATAAGATCATATATGTGGTAAACAATAATACTAGTATATTTTAGAATATGTTTTAAGGAGAGAAGTTTACACTGTTGTTAAGGTTCTTCCACTCTGTCTGATTCCATGGAAGCCCCTTGTTTGATAATTGATGCAATAAGTGAGCTGTGTTTCCTGTCTAAAACTCATCTTAGGGCACCTTAACTGTCATAAGGTTATTCACTATCTTGTTGTTTTCTCTCATCACCCTACGTCTTATTAAAAAGTAATGTGTAAATGTCCCACGCTATAACTAAGGACACACCTATATCATAACCATCACGGTACAGGTGTCGCTAAATAAAGCGCATAGTTAGTGATAGTAAGGTATCTTACATTTTTGAGAGGTATACGTGTATGTCCCATTATAGTAACGAATTACTTCTTTGTGGTAAATACGTCTCGGTACAGGTGTCGCTTATTATAGCCTATGTTTCGTTGTGCAATGGCTGATTGGTTACTCACTGTCTTACCGATTGTATATACACTGTAATAATACATGATTTTAATTCCAAATAATACTATTACATACAATGTAAACACCTGTTGGCCTTCTTCTTACATATATTCATATATGTTTCGTGTTATTTTATTATCAACCTATTTATATTTCCATTTATAAATGATTTCAGTTGAAAGTCTCTTCCATGGCAAGCTCGTGTGACTTGATTGATATAAATGACAAACACGTAAATTAGATTGAAAGTGGCCGTTTTATTAAAACGACGGATACATATCACTATGTATAAACAATCTGTTTCATTTTACGTGTGAAATTACGTAATACAAAACTTAACTCTTCAAAGTTTTGTGCAAAACTATTAAACAAGTCAAAGATGGGAGTACAAAAAACGCCAGTAGCAATAATGTATCATTACTTATGATTAAGTGAATACAATGATGGAAAACAAAACATTATGTTAACAGCCACCTTACCATATAAAAAGGCGGTCTGAAGGGGAGGTGGTGGGAAAGAAATTTTACACACAATAGATTATTTACAACATGCACTGGTTACAAATGAAAGACATTAATATACAGACCTTGCTCCTCCATTGTTGTCCGTGTGAGACTGACCCTGCGGTCAGCGTACGCTTTCTTTATGCAACGGGCTAAAATTAGCCGTAAATTAATGTCTTACTTAACCCAGTAACCTCTTCACCGCAGTCAGCATCAGCTACAGTAATGCTATTGAAATATGACTTGTAAACAAACAACTTAATTAACTTGACACTTAATATATACATTTACTAACCGTAAATAACTTTAAAGCAATGTAACTGTAACATTCATAAAATACATTAAACAAGTTTAATTTGCATTTATAAATGATTTCAGTTGAAAGTCTCTCCCATGGCAAGCTCGTGTGACTTGATTGATATAAATGACAAACACGTAAATTAGATTGAAAGTGGCCGTTTTATTAAAACGACGGATACATATCACTATGTATAAACAATCTGTTTCATTTTACGTGTGAAATTACGTAATACAAAACTTAACTCTTCAAAGTTTTGTGCAAAACTATTAAACAAGTCAAAGATGGGAGTACAAAAAACGCCACAGGGATTACAAACCCTATGTAGTCTTGTAGTATAAAAAACAGAATACATAGGGTAGAAATCTCTTCCCCCATCCGCAGCCATGGGAAAGAATTATACCAAATAAAGCAAGGTGTGAAAAATACCACACCTGTGCGAACATGTATACCAGATGAAAAATCAGAAAAACTTTCTGACTGGGAATTCACATACAATGACAATGCCGATTTCAATTCAATGTCTAATAACTTCCCGACCCAATGACCGGAAGCCAATACATAAAACATACCTCATGATAACAAATGAAATAGAATTTGGCACGGAAGACAATTTTCATATTCGAAAACATTCAAAGGCATATTGTAATACTGTTAGTGAGACCCCTAATTAAGTAAACTGAACCAAAATTTGAAAAGATCTATCGACCCAATGCCCATAGACCTGATAATAACACATATACATATAAAATGCAAATGGTATAAAGCTTCAGCAAACAGATATAATACATTTAAGTAAAAATGAACAAAAATTAGATCCATCGACCCAATGCCCATAGACCTGCTAATAAGACATATACAAGTAAATGCATATGACACAGAGCTTCAGCAAACAATATACCCTTTAGATCTAATGACCAATGAAAAGTTCATAAATGTTGCGGCTACGACATGTTAACAAAAGACTCATGAATGGATAATTACATATCGAAAACCGATGGCATGCGAATGTAACGCTTAAATGCCGATGAATGCCATCTTCCCATTTGCTGTATATATCTGGAACTGGTAAGCTGAGGATGTAGTATATTGCAAAGAAACAATCAGTTTTGCAAGGATTGCCGGTGTAATAGGCAAACGATTGTCAGCCTGGTACGTACCACGGTGTACAGAATTCAGCAATTTTTTTTTATAAAAAATGACTGTGTTGGACCAGGATAGCCACTTATTTTGTTAACGTAACCGATAGCTGCAACATATGTTGAAATAGTAGCTGTTGCAAATTTCTGTTCGAACAGACATGAAATGTAAAAAGCGAGTACATTATATGAGGTTGGTAGCACGGGGATACCTTGAAAACATTTGGTTACAAACTGACATAACAAGGTATAGGCTCTATAATAAGTGCGGCTAATTTGCTCCGATGTTGCACACATTAATAACGATTGAACTGTATTGGTCAAATGTGCATGAACTCGGATGGTATTGGAGTTGGTTGGTTGTCCATATGAGGAGCCAAGAGACGGAAGGAGTCCAGCTGCAAACGAGACAGGTGGTCACTTAATACATTACACCTGCCAGGGATGTGGCGCGAAGTGAACAATATATTAAGTCTCATTGGGATAACTACTATACGCCGGACCAGTTTCATTAGTGTCTTATCCTTACTCGTTTGTTTATTTATGATATCTACAACAGCGTGATTATCGCAGTGAAAAACGACGCAACGGTGTATCAATTGAGGGCCCCATAGTTCTAGAGCAAGTATTACAGCAAAATATTCGTTCACTGTGATATGTAATGAATGCCAATCCTTTGGCAATTCCCCGAACATCCATGATGCGTGGAAAACACCACCGAAACCTATATTACTTGCATCAGTATAAAACTCTAATTGCAGCGAAGTTTCCCAACGATCTGTCAAAACATAGATGTTCCATTAAAAGAATCTAAAAATACTTTCCATGTGGCTAAATCAGCCCTAGCCGTTTTGTTTAGCCTTCGAAGATGATGTGGCTTTGTCAAGCCACAAGTGAGATCAATTAAGCGACGGAGAAATGGGCGGCCCGGTAGAACTACACGACATACAAAATTAAGCAAACCGATCAGGGATTGAAGTTCCTTCAGAGTCACTTTACGTCGCTTGGATAGAGAGATAATGTTTTCCCGCATTTTTAATACTTTATCCTGTGGACGCCGTGCAACCATAGCTACACTATCCAACTCTATGCCAAGAAATGTCAAACATGTTGTAGGGTATTCAGTTTTACTATTTTTATCGGAATCGCCGTCTCCGAACAGAATCCCAAAAATCGGTTAAGTCCTTGAGGCATTGCTGAGTATTTGGGGGACCTACAAACAGGAAATCGTCTAATACATGCACTACACCCGCTACTTGCAATTTATGTTCTAAAATCCAGTGAATGGCTGTGCTAAACGTTTCAAATAACCGACATGAAATAGAACATCCCATTGGTAAAACGCGATCGAAGAAATATTTATCCTCAATTTTGAAACCCAAAAGTTCATAATCGTTAGGATGAATTGGTATTAATCGAAATGCCGATTCAATGTCTGTTTTCGCCAATAACGCCCCTTTACCATATTTTTTTTATCAATTTTATTGCATCATCGATAGACTGGTATGTGACAGTAGAATTTTCGTGAGATATTCCGTCATTTATAGAACCTCCTGCAGCGAATGATAAGTGGTGAATTACTCTTAATTCGTTGGGTTCCCTCTTGTGGACGAGGCCTAAACGGGATACTTGTAAATCAGGAAAAGGCGGATATGAAAAGGGGCCCATACACCTACCGGAGTCTAATTCTTTACTTATCTTATTCTTCAAAACATCAATGTTTTCTAAGGCCGACCTTAGATTGATACACGTTCTAAAAGTCGGTTGCCCTTCAAATTGGAGATGAAATCCGTTTGTAAACCCATTTTTCAAAAATTGAAATTTTGATCTCGGGTAATCTTGCAGGTGATCGAAAAATATTGTTTAACAAAAAATGTGTTAAGCGTTGTGACATTTTTTTTGAATGGTGTTTCCCGCCACAGGCCCCACATCCATGGAAAAACTTATACCTGTTTCCCTTAAAACACTTTCCGTGTTTCTCAAATGCCCAACACACAGCCCGTTTGTGTGTGTTGGGTTTTTGACCGAGAAAGGGCTGCTGGGTACACAGATTTTTTTTTTTAAACCTATGCCTCCATGTAGAGCTCAGTATGTGGCATAATGCCAAAGAATATGTGGATGAAGTTGACGCCACATACGATAATTACTATCGTAAAACATTGCAGCACCTATACCCGACCTCTTGTTAAATGTTTGAACGATATCAGCGTGTTTCATTAATTCAGAAGCAGCGTTGGGGTAAGCCTGAACATAAATAGATACAAAGATGTGGAAGGCGGAAAGCCACTGCTCGATGGATTTTATCGATGCAGTTTTGGCTGCCTGGCATAACACAAGTTCCTGCCCTTGCATTTCAAACTGCATGGTCTCTTTCTCCTGGGAGTTGCGGTTAATCAAATGACCAAATTCAACAAATTCGTTTGCGAAAATTTTTGCTTTGTTTTGGGGTCAACAAACATATCCAGAGGTCGGCTTAAGTTAACTGCATTAAACGAGCATGCATAATTAGGAGTCTCACCAGCTACATTTTGAAAAATATTAGGAAATGTCATTGGTGTTGTTGCTCTCTGGTCCGCTGAACCGGCAGCTGCTCCAGGTCCCAAACTGACGGTACCGGTCATACTCATCGTGGGCGCTGATTGTTGAGAACCACTTGTCACATTGTTTAACGTCGCTGGGCCTGGTTCAATATTTGCTGGTGTGTTTGGCAATATAGTTGGAGTATTGACTTGCACAAGGTTTGTTGACCGTTCTTGTGTGCCATTGTTTTAATCACTGGCGTGTGTTCATTCAATGAGGTATTAGCGGAGGATGAATTAATAGTAAATCCCGCATCCTGGATGTATGACAAAAATTGAGCCGCCAGTTCAGGAACAGATACGGGCGTGGTGCTAGGAAGTGGTGGAGGCGGCGCCACGTTGGGACTTTGTCGTCGTATAGTAACATTGCGAGAAGGATCTCTCGATACCAAGGTATTATTGACCGCAGCCCGACTTCGGGATCGCCGTATTGTCCCGGTAGAGCCGGAATTATCTGAAACAGAACTAACAAGGAAGTAATCCAATTCAATTTGTCATTATGCCTAAATATTCGGACTGTCCTATAATGATAACGTTGTATTCCGGAATTTGTCCGAAAAACCAAACGCCCGGTCATTTCTCCGGCATATGGGCGTTCTACAAGTAAATAACATCAACAATTATAATTATGTTACCGGGCATACCCCCGGCATCGGGCATACCCCCGATATCTGGGCATTCCCCCAGAAACTAACAACATGATTATAATTATGACTTAACTTATATTTCCGGGCATACCCCCGGCATCTGGGCATTTCCCCAGGAAAAACAACAATTATAATATGTTACCGGGCATACCCCCGGCATTGGGCATACCCCCGATATCTGGGCATTCCCCCAGAAACTAACAACATAATTATAATTATGACTTAACTTATATTTCCGGGCATACCCGGGCATCTGGGCATTCCCCCAGGAAAAACAATTATGATTATGTTACCGGGCATACCCCCGATATCTGGGCATTCCCCCAGAAACTAACAACATAATTATAATTATGACTTAACTTATATTTCCGTGCATACCGCCGGCATCTGGGCATAATTATAACCACGTATCCGGATATTCTCCAAAATTCTGGGCATAAATCAAACCGTAATAATGGACTGTGAATGAAATCTGGGCATTCCCCCAGCTATCATTAAACCAAACCGCTACACGTTACCGCAAGTATTCCACTGTAACTTAACTTAGAGGTACCTTTTAGGTAGTTTTAAAAACGAGTGGTCTCCCTTCATACGCGACATCAGTGATGAAAACATGGGACCTTAAAGGCATTAAGGTAAATTTGAAATTAAAATCGTAATAAGCCGATTTACATGAACGACACGTCTGGTTATCTTAACTGTAATAGCCATATGACCTGTAATGCAATATTGCATAACTGAAGGATCAATGCGCGAGATTAACAACTATGATTGTCAATAGCCTTATCGTGAGACTTGGGCGGATGTAAACAAAACGCATGAAGCGCATGCGTATACTTTATCACGCCAAAGAACATTAATATTCATAGCCTTACCTCGTATCTGAATCATGCACACGCCCCGTTTCTTTTCGTAAGCCATACAGTACCGCCCCTCGTACTAACAGTGAGTAACGACGCATCCCTGTGTCATTCAAATGAACCCCATCTCGAGAAAGATGGGGGAAAATACCATCCTTTAAGCCTTTGTGACGCCAAAAATAGCATTGATCCATTGTTTTACATCGTAATCGCAAGTTCATATTAATATTAGCTACAGCGGCGTTGTAATCCTTCACATGGACGTTTCTGGTATTACGACGATAAAACAATTGCATTAATCCAACTTTTGGCACGGATAATCCTGATATAAGCCACTCAACAAGCGATAATAAATTACCAGTCAGTGATTCCTTGACCTCCGTAAAGCGTGGGCAGTCTTAATCATTACCCCCGATATGTAACAAAACCAAATCAGGATTGAATTCCCGTAGCACGTCTGTCACATCGCGCGCATAAATGTCCGTTTTCCGATCAAAGAAACACTGATATTCCTGGGATTTTCATTTAAACGCAAGATTTGCCCACGGTCCTTCTAATGAGCGATCAAGACGTTTAACAAAACTGTGTCCAATAATCACAATTTTCGACATTTCAAGGAGGAACACATATATCGTAATACTATTGTGAACAATTCGTACACATATTAAAAGAAATTTTACACACAATAGATTATTTACAACAGGCACTGGTTACAAATGAAAGACATTAATATACAGACCTTGCTCCTCCATTGTTGTCCGTGTGAGACTGACCCTGCGGTCAGCGTACGCTTTCTTTATGCAACGGGCTAAAATTAGCCGTAAATTAATGTCTTACTTAACCCAGTAACCTCTTCACCGCAGTCAGCATCAGCTACAGTAATGCTATTGAAATATGACTTGTAAACAAACAACTTAATTAACTTGACACTTAATATATACATTTACTAACCGTAAATAACTTTAATGCAATGTAACTGTAACATTCATAAAATACATTAAACAAGTTTAATTTGCATATATTCCGATTTAATCACTCGTTTCCCTGTCACACATTTCAAAATTGTCCGTCCTATCGCTCTTTTAAAGTTAGGTAGAAGTCGTCTTGTTTTTGAGACCAAATACTCTCTCTTGTTGTGTAATATAAGTATAAATATCATTACCTTAAAGTGAATAGTCGGGCAGAGGACGGCTGAAATCGGTAAAAAATAGTGTTGATATACCTAGTATAATTTCTTATGAAACATAGAATCGCTCTAATGCAAAGAAATTAATCTATATTATAGGAATCCTCCTAAAACGTTATCCTGACTGGCTATGTTTCTGTCGACATTTCCATACAACCACCCTTTCAAAGAATTCGGCTAATTTAGTTTAACAATGTGCTAAACTGGAAAATGTCAGCAGAAACTGACCGTCGTTTTGATATGTAAGGACATTTGGAAGGCCAATGAACGCATGAATACTTGTTTTCCTTGCCCGATTATTCACTTAAATTAGCTGTTCCTTAAAATAATGTGTTCACGGGCACCTTAAAGGGACATTTTAATAGGTTCCAATGGCTGTTAATGTATTCTTTAAACATAGCAATCACTTTCGATTTCAATTGAAATATGACTTTATTTAGAAAACGAAATGTTGGCTGTTTGGATAGTGAAAGAAATAGTGAAAACATTTAATATAGAAATGTGATATTGTGTGACCTAGATTGGATTTACTTTTAATGTATTAATAATTTTTAAATTATTTGCAGATAAAACATGATTTCGCAATCCAACATGTTTTGGTGACTTGACAGTTATCCTTGAATTACGACAAACATAAAATGGCTGACGCAGACGAAGACGTAAGTGTGTTGTCGAATTAGATATTGCTCATTCCATTTCAATGACAATTTAGATAAGTTAGATCCAGAAAACCGCGCCAATTTACACGACGCTAAACCGGAAGCTGCGGAGGTTATATTTTGAATTCCAGAATGGTTTCCGATACGCTACGACATTCCACTTGGATATTTTTTCAATTGGTGAAAATTTTCTACGTATAATGTTGAATGTTTAAAGTCATTGAATAAATTAAATAAAAGCAATGAAGTGTAAATTAGATGATATCTCTGATGTTTGTCCGGCCCCTGTCGTAAATGGGAATGGATTTTCAAACACCTGACGTAACGTTCGCTAAACAGACATATTATTTTTTGGCCTTAAACGTCAACAAAAAAATATGGTTAGTCACGATACATACGAGCTTTGATCAACTAAGACATTTCACCAGCTTAAAAACATTGATTTAAAGGCATGAAAACACCACACGCCAAATAACTAAATGCCAGAGACAACGAGAAACGGTTACATGGATTATGAACTTTTATTATTGAAGCGTAAACAGGTGATGCAGCTGTATTATTCCCTCAAACTTCATGGTTTCATCTGAAAGCTGTATGACATGTGTCTTTTTTTATTTATGAAAAAATGAGTACATATAAGCTACAGAAACGTCGTCACTTAAGCACAAATCCAACCAATTATGATTTTATGAACAATCTGAACTACTCACACAAGACCATCTCTAGTACCCGAAC
>SAYR01013870.1:268889-314891 GCA_004382745.1 Argopecten irradians irradians
GGGGGGGGGGGGCGATACCATCCTTTAAGCCTTTGTGACGCCAAAAATAGCATTGATCCATTGTTTTACATCGTAATCGCAAGTTCATATTAATATTAGCTACAGCGGCGTTGTAATCCTTCACATGGACGTTTCTGGTATTACGACGATAAAACAATTGCATTAATCCAACTTTTGGCACGGATAATCCTGATATAAGCCACTCAACAAGCGATAATAAATTACCAGTCAGTGATTCCTTGACCTCCGTAAAGCGTGGGCAGTCTTAATCATTACCCCCGATATGTAACAAAACCAAATCAGGATTGAATTCCCGTAGCACGTCTGTCACATCGCGCGCATAAATGTCCGTTTTCCGATCAAAGAAACACTGATATTCCTGGGATTTTCATTTAAACGCAAGATTTGCCCACGGTCCTTCTAATGAGCGATCAAGACGTTTAACAAAACTGTGTCCAATAATCACAATTTTCGACATTTCAAGGAGGAACACATATATCGTAATACTATTGTGAACAATTCGTACACATATTAAAAGAAATTTTACACACAATAGATTATTTACAACAGGCACTGGTTACAAATGAAAGACATTAATATACAGACCTTGCTCCTCCATTGTTGTCCGTGTGAGACTGACCCTGCGGTCAGCGTACGCTTTCTTTATGCAACGGGCTAAAATTAGCCGTAAATTAATGTCTTACTTAACCCAGTAACCTCTTCACCGCAGTCAGCATCAGCTACAGTAATGCTATTGAAATATGACTTGTAAACAAACAACTTAATTAACTTGACACTTAATATATACATTTACTAACCGTAAATAACTTTAATGCAATGTAACTGTAACATTCATAAAATACATTAAACAAGTTTAATTTGCATATATTCCGATTTAATCACTCGTTTCCCTGTCACACATTTCAAAATTGTCCGTCCTATCGCTCTTTTAAAGTTAGGTAGAAGTCGTCTTGTTTTTGAGACCAAATACTCTCTCTTGTTGTGTAATATAAGTATAAATATCATTACCTTAAAGTGAATAGTCGGGCAGAGGACGGCTGAAATCGGTAAAAAATAGTGTTGATATACCTAGTATAATTTCTTATGAAACATAGAATCGCTCTAATGCAAAGAAATTAATCTATATTATAGGAATCCTCCTAAAACGTTATCCTGACTGGCTATGTTTCTGTCGACATTTCCATACAACCACCCTTTCAAAGAATTCGGCTAATTTAGTTTAACAATGTGCTAAACTGGAAAATGTCAGCAGAAACTGACCGTCGTTTTGATATGTAAGGACATTTGGAAGGCCAATGAACGCATGAATACTTGTTTTCCTTGCCCGATTATTCACTTAAATTAGCTGTTCCTTAAAATAATGTGTTCACGGGCACCTTAAAGGGACATTTTAATAGGTTCCAATGGCTGTTAATGTATTCTTTAAACATAGCAATCACTTTCGATTTCAATTGAAATATGACTTTATTTAGAAAACGAAATGTTGGCTGTTTGGATAGTGAAAGAAATAGTGAAAACATTTAATATAGAAATGTGATATTGTGTGACCTAGATTGGATTTACTTTTAATGTATTAATAATTTTTAAATTATTTGCAGATAAAACATGATTTCGCAATCCAACATGTTTTGGTGACTTGACAGTTATCCTTGAATTACGACAAACATAAAATGGCTGACGCAGACGAAGACGTAAGTGTGTTGTCGAATTAGATATTGCTCATTCCATTTCAATGACAATTTAGATAAGTTAGATCCAGAAAACCGCGCCAATTTACACGACGCTAAACCGGAAGCTGCGGAGGTTATATTTTGAATTCCAGAATGGTTTCCGATACGCTACGACATTCCACTTGGATATTTTTTCAATTGGTGAAAATTTTCTACGTATAATGTTGAATGTTTAAAGTCATTGAATAAATTAAATAAAAGCAATGAAGTGTAAATTAGATGATATCTCTGATGTTTGTCCGGCCCCTGTCGTAAATGGGAATGGATTTTCAAACACCTGACGTAACGTTCGCTAAACAGACATATTATTTTTTGGCCTTAAACGTCAACAAAAAAATATGGTTAGTCACGATACATACGAGCTTTGATCAACTAAGACATTTCACCAGCTTAAAAACATTGATTTAAAGGCATGAAAACACCACACGCCAAATAACTAAATGCCAGAGACAACGAGAAACGGTTACATGGATTATGAACTTTTATTATTGAAGCGTAAACAGGTGATGCAGCTGTATTATTCCCTCAAACTTCATGGTTTCATCTGAAAGCTGTATGACATGTGTCTTTTTTTATTTATGAAAAAATGAGTACATATAAGCTACAGAAACGTCGTCACTTAAGCACAAATCCAACCAATTATGATTTTATGAACAATCTGAACTACTCACACAAGACCATCTCTAGTACCCGAACACAAACAAAAGTTGGCCTACTTAAAAACCTGTACAGTCGTTGTCAACTTCGTCCATGCATTATTTACAAACTAAGTAGGCTTAGAATCATGGCAATGGTCTGGTTCTGTTACAGAGACACCGATTTGCTTCACTGATCAGTCTAACTTTAGATTCGAACAAGAATTGTTCTATAAAACTGCAAATTTCAACATGGTAGCAAGATCGACTGTTGATTTCTGGTATATTTTTTCAAGAAAAATAACACTGTCGCTTTATACATATTACTCATGATTCTCCCTGAAATTAAATGTATATTCAAGATTTATTTTAACGTAAGAATAGGTTCGAAACAAATGATCGCTGCATTTGCTGGCCTTTAAAACTTACCTCATTCTCAACTTCAGAATATTTGTATCGCTTCGGCCATCGCAACATCCGGCAGTCGTACAAAAGAGTTCGCTGTGCGGCCGGACCGAAATTCCGGAATTCTAAAAAATCGCATACGGATTTCTTTAAAACAAAATATTTGGAGAAACTCAAATACAAAACTGACATAAACCAGATATAATAGCATACAAAATATATGAACTGATGTGGACTGTTTTCTGCGGCATTATTTTCAGAAAATAGACAAATATGACCTATCTTAGCATTGGATGAAATTGGCGTAGGGTTGCGAGTTACAAAGTTAAAGCTCACAAAATTGTGAACATTTCTTCGAGGACCCCATGTTTATATATAATATTTGAAAAAAAATATATAACTTGGGCATATCATATATAACTATTGTGAAAATGACATGGGTTTTCATTTCCTTTTTGGCCTATTCCTTGATTTCAGGTGCGAAAATATGGCAAAATTAAAGAGCATCGGTAGAAATTTAGGACAAAAATCAACAGGATAGAGACTAAATTCACCCTAATAATACAGAAAACATGATTTTATGATTTTTTTGTCTTTTCGGCCTGCAAATTTGCGCGGACGGTATATTCAAGCTCAAATATCATAGATAGTAGTTCTAGAACACCCATTTTTCTTCACAGAAATCTACATGAAAATACAAGAAAATAAAACATGTTAGAAAAACATGACATGGGTTTTCCCAAAGGTATGGGAATACAATATAAATATAACGGACCTGGTCTCGATTTCTCGAAAGTCCTAACTTTGTTCATATACTGTAATATATAAAGGAAACAAAAGTATATTTTAACTGAAGTCTGCATTTTTTGTTTTATGAAATCGGCGCCTGATTCTTGGATATGGCCTATCAATTCTGGTTGTTATCCCCAATGTTGATCGTAACAGGCAACTTCATGGGATGCTATCTTTTCGTTTCGGTCTAGATGAAATTTGTCTCCAAGCTTACCCATTTGAACTTCCTCATTTCAGCACCGCCTATAAAGTTAACAGCTGCTGATTGGAATTAAAAAAATCAAGGGAATTTCTGTTTTATTCAATTAGTCAGGTTGGATGTGCTGATCTTTGTATGTGTTATTTTATAAAATGGACATGTTTCCACCACCTCTATCTAACACGACATATTTATGCCATAATCTTAAATTATATAGTATGAACCTGAAACATACACCATAGTGATATTCGATGTTGATATGAATCGATATAAAGACAAATCAACATTCAGTCCCTTTTAGATACAAATATGGCTCGCTAAGTTGATATATTTATTATCTGTATTTCTACCACAATAGGCGGTGTTATTCAACTCTCAAGGTATCAAATAAACGATGCAGCTGTTGATTAACAATTTGTTTATACCACACGTGGTATAAACTCTGTACGCATTCTGATAGGCTGACACGATGAACTTTGACCGAACAACGTCTTTCTCAGTGTCGTGTCATCATTTTGTCAACGTCATCAATAATCGAGTGACGTCATGCTATGCTGTGATCACTGCTTGGCGCCAAAACTGCTGTTGGATAGCGTACTTATCCTCGTCGTATTTTTATCTGCTAAAAGCGTATAATTGTGGTAGAAACAGGTCACACGACTCGTGGTTGTTGGATATGGAATTTATTCCACACTCGTAAGTTATTTTTTAAAAGTTACAAAAGACACTCGCTAAAGCTCGTATCTTTTGTAACTTTTAAAAAATAACTCACTCGTGTGGAATAAATTCCATATCCAACAACCACTCGTTGTGTAACCTCTATTTATAGAACATAAAGATCAATAAAAAAAAGTAGTTATATCTAATTCGCACGATAGCGCACAAAGTCTTTATATAATGGACATTGATTACACAATATATCAACAATACATACTTTAGCATGGTATATATGTATGTTTGAATGTATGGCATATTTGTCAAATTCTTATGACTATTTTGAAGGGAGGAATACTAGAACCTGTTGATGAAGATTTCCATATACGTTCGGTAAGCATGTCCAACAATGAAAATACATAGAGTTATTAATTTTTTCCCGCTGTTTTTAATGAATAAGAATATCATTTTAATGTGTACAGGTCGGTTAAAAAGCAGAACAAGTGTTTAGGAAAAATGGGATATTTTGTCAGACGAAGGCATTCTGAATAGTTTCATCTTGATGTTCAATTACCAATATTGATATTTCTTTTACAAGATACATGTACAACTATCGAAATGTAATACACATGTTGAGTTTATTTGTTATTTTGGCATTAATCTTTGAAGGAAAGGATGGAATATCTGAGGGGAAGAATGCCAATAAAAAAGAAATCGTTGGACACTGATGAGGGTTCCTATAAAAACACGGAATTACACGATGGACCTTCGGTAAATAAAAACATTGTTTGAAAACTATTCATAACATGATGACATTATGACATCAATGCTTAATGTTTTTAGACTATTTGATAAAAATACATTTTAATGTACGATTTAATTGGCATTTTAAGCTCTTACTTTCATAGTAGTATGGAAAAAGAAAGGTCATTCTGCGGGTAGGATTTTGTATGAAGGAATGGAACAATGATTTTCCATGAATATTTAACTGTAATCATATTTTGCTACTTTTGTGTCTGCCTTTGTTTTTGCAATATGCTTGAAAAATGAAAACAAAAATTAGGATAAAAACTTCAATTAGTAAATATGTTGACATAAAGTCATTAATCAAATAAGTGTGGGGATAACTTTTAACTTAAATAGTTTTAATTACGTAATTTATTATATTATTAAAACATAATATACAAATCACAATTTCAATTTGAAGAATATAATTTATCTTAACGGATGGTCAAACAACTTATTCATAGGAGGAAGCAATTGTCGAAACTGTGGAAAATGATGGAGTCGACGTAGTTCCTAAGAAATTACCATCTGCCCGGGTGAGTTGGTTTAAATAATTGCGAGAAACCTATACGCATTGTTTAACCGAGTTTTTTTTTTCAATAAACAACGATTATAAATTGTTTAACTGAATTATTTCTATAGTTAAAGAATCTATTTTGAAATATTTGTTTTGTTTATTTATGTTTAAACATGATCTTATTAAGTAGCTGTTGATATATTTTGAAAAAAAAATGTGGGAGTTCATCTGCATTGTTTTGATTTCATTGATTTAACTATCGCCTAATTTGCGTTTGATGTATTTGAAGTAGAACTTCTTCGTATTTTGTTTTTGTTGTTTTAGTAACAACTATATTTATGATTTAAAGGGACAACTCAATATAAGAGTACATTAAAATGTGCACAAATATCAGAAACAAACCAGTTCTCATGGAAGTTAAATTATTTGTTTTTACTGATTTATACACGAACATCCCACTCCGGTGAAATATGTGTGAAATTTTAATTATAATATTCAAAGTGTAGTGAAATTGTCAAGATATTTTTTTATGTTTCATATCCGCTTTTAACTGATATAAATACGGTCAGGATTGGGTAACGAATATTTGCTGAAATTTGCAAATCATATATTAATAATGATATGTTCATTAACAAAAAACACTTTTTATACCGGTTGGAGACCCATTATCGTGAAAAAATGGAGATTTTTCTCATTTTTTTTTCTAAACGTTGTATTCGATGTAGGATTGATAGGTACATGTATCTAAATAATATAAACAATATATATTCAATTCTATAATAAAAACAGTCGTTTGAAATAGGCCGTAATATGTCGTGATCAAGCAAGTTACTGTATCCATTATCGTAGATTTTTTTTTCAAATATTTAAAATAGTTAGGTGTGATAAAACGAATAACATTTAATATCAATATTTTTACAAATATCTAAATATCTAAAAACAACTTGATATGGAAACATTCATGAATAAGGGAGAAAACGTGTCTTGTTTGCCACCAGTTATATCGTAATATTATGGTCGATTATCACGGGGGTAATACCACCCGCTATTTCACGATCTATTTCTGACTGAATAACGAATAATTTTTAAATGTCTTCATGAATGCTTGGCATTTTGAATAAATAACAAAGGTACTGAAATTTTTCCGGGGTTATTGATTCTGTAAACATTGAAATAACACACAAAATCAACAAAGTGGTCTATCTTGTATTTTGTGTCAAGTTACTAAGATTGAATTATCTCCCTTCCAACGATCGTTTTTGAACGCTGTTGTATAACATCATAGGAAGCAGAGATGATATATGTGAAATCGGTACTATTTACCTTAGAATAAAGCCGATAACATGCTTCCCCCCACACTAATGTCATTTTTTATTTACTGAACTTCGCCATTTTTTATCTAAATAATCGAATTTTCTTCTAAAACTTCTAAAATATTGTCGATAATTTTGGTATGTTATCTTTCTACACATAAACAACCCATACAAAATCGCATTTTGTATATCATCGCGCCATTCAAAATTACGATAATGGGTACATCACGATAATGGGTCCCCAGCCTATATTCAAAAGTCATTATTTGGTGAAGAATCCATTAATATCAGCTCCTCTAATTATGAATATATTTACAATCAAATATTACTAAAAAATATAGTCGCTTCAACAATACCATACTCATTGTCGGAATATATAAAAGATGCGCACGGCGCGATATCGTTTATACTTTCCGCCATATAATGATCAAACATTGTGATCGAATTCCGTTTCAGACCCATTAAATCTACTGAACCCATCATTAATATCCTCTTCCATTAAAACGCCTTACAGTGATAATAAGTATTTCAGGTCGATTTCACTCCAGCTATATTTTAATACAACGCACAACCTTAATTTGACCATCAAGTGGTAATCCGTATATTATAGAATATTTCAATTCTCACTTAAGTTGGACTCAATGAAACTGCTTAATAAATTTTACTGCATTTGCTCATAAACTTGAGAAGATTAACATCGGTTATCGCGCACGAAAATTGTCTAGACCTACTATAAATAGGCATAGCTTCCTGTTAGGACTAACACAACTGTTGTTGTGTTAAAAAAATGTAAATATCCCGGGCAGATTTCTATTATTTTAAGAACACCCTTTTTTAATTCTCATTTTGAAGATTTAGCATTAATAGTTTTGTTCAAGTTGTCAGGAAAGGAGAGAAGCAAGGCAGCATTAGAGGTGGTGCTGATTGTTGATTTAATAGCATCAGTTCTGACATGACTAAGGGCTACTTAAACAATCAGCTCAATGTCAATCCCATCACGTTATGATTTTTCGTCTTGTATCATAACACCATGAAATCGACCAACGCAAGATACTTAAGTGAATATGAAACGCTACGTTAGACTATATAATATGAAACTAATTGGCTATCTTGATTCTTTGTTTTTAATGTTCAAAAATACTTTAATTAGTTTTTAATTTTTGTTCACCAGGGATATCAAAAGTGAATCACGTTCCATAAATCATGTTTGTTATAATCACTCTTTCAAGATCATGTTACATATTATTGTCATTCCTTGGTTGCAGTGTGTGACCTGTGGACCGAAGAATCCATATGGTGCTTCGTCGATGACGGGAGATGCTATGAGGAAACCCAATGTAACAAATTATGTTTATATCTTTTATGTGTAGGATTACCTGTATATTTGTTAAAATGTGTTCTATCGAATCAGATAATTTTACTCTATCGTCATCAGATGGTGGACTTTTCAAATCGTCCTCTGTCAGCGGTTCCCCAAAATGCATCGCACACTACACGCACCGCATACATGGAACGTGCCGAGTCCGAACCAACGGAACGGTCACCAATCCAAGAGTGGGCCGCCCTCACCGTTACTTAACTACAATACACAGTACTAACACTAATCCGCACAGCCACAAAAGCTAGCTAATGGACTATGAGGCAGAAATGCCCATATCCATGTATCGTCACATTACCCCTTCGTCAACAAGCTTCGTCCCGAAGCTTTTCAGGGTTCAACCTGGCATCCTCAACACCCACCCTGCTGTTGCTATAGCGGTGCCGCCTCATGACTAGAAACCCACTAGTCACCAACCAGTACCAGGAATATTATATTTCCCGTGCTGTCCGAGGACACCTCACAGGATACCAGGCCCGTTCGCTGCTACCAAGGACAACGAACTCACACCTCATACAGTCACAAATACGCAAATATACATCTATGCATGTGTAATGAAGCAACGGTTTGCATTAAAATTGTTTGCTAGATGCGGGTGTATCCATCACTACCCTCAGTAACTGTTGCAAACTTGTTGCCAAACTTCTTGCTTCGACATATAAAAGGAAAGATGACCAAGCTTTCCCTAGTGTTAACACCGTTTGTTCGATGTAGGAGTAGAACCGTAGCTGACTTCCCACTACTAGTCATTTTGTTACTCTTCGATGCGAGAGAAATTGGCGATGCCCCTGACTTCAAAATATAAAAAAAAACATGGGCACTGTTTTCTTCAAAGCATTATGTAATATCGAATGTTTTTTTACTTTGACTACAATTCATTCAGCATGTACAGCGCATTATGTACAGACAAAAGCCTTGAGAATAAATAGCATCAGACTGAAATCCAATCGCTTCTTATATTCAGGTTAAGTGTCCATTAGATCTTGCTGTATTGGGAGGAAAAATTGAAAGAGTAGAAGAACTTTTACGAAATGGTGCGGATCCAAACATGGTAATTATCTTTTATATTTATTATTAATGTCTCATATACCGGTTTAGTTTAGGAAACTAAAATTGTAAATGAACTCACATATCAGTATCAAACAAACCATCGCAATACTACTCATATCAATTTGTATATTTACAACATCGAGTAATTAATATTTCTTTTCATAATCAATAATTACATACCTTATCATATTTCAAACAGTAGATGGGATGGCAAGGCTTATAAGAGATTTTTTTTCAAAAATAAGGACCAAAAATCTAAATCTTATTTACCTCAACGCGTTAAGACGATTCTTATCAGAGCGCTGTATATTAATTAACTGCTGGTGTTCATTCATGAGTTCGGTTTATAATATTTTTCCAGTTAATCCAGCATTTGCTGGTTTGAATATCTACATCTTGGAACGCAAACAAAAGCAGTATGTACCTGGAGACGACATTTTTATCGGACTAATTGCACACCCTATAAATGATCTACTTTTGTCTTTTTCAGCTTCCAGACATTACCGTTTGCAGTCTTTTAAGCACTTGTGACGAAAATATGTTGAGGGTTTTGGTAGAAAAAAGCTCGGATCGATTCATTGACAAATTTATTGATCAAAAGGTAAATACTATGTTGAAATGGCGCATTTTACAAATACAAATTCATGAAGCATGTCCTTGTGGTAATTTTCATTTAAATTACCTGCCGAAACATACCAAAATATATCATCCTTTGTTAAATATCTAAAAATGCTATGTTTTGTACTCGTAAATCATTTGAGTAGATTATATATTTTATATCTGAACCATTTTTTTAGTATTGTTTTACGGACAACTTCAATAATTCTTTTAAAAATGGGGAAAACATAAAACATGGCTATATGTCATCTGATTTCACCCTGTTAATGACCCTGTCCACAATTTTACCCTGCATCAAAAATACTCCTGGGATATTTTGCTTAAATTAGTAACAAAATTATACATATCCAGTTTATATTCCATGTGTCCGATTTAAATGAAATATGATGTAAGGTAATAATTCGGGAATTTGAATAACACAGTAACATTAAAATAATAGTTTCCATGGTAAAAAAATGGATGTCACTAATTTGTTGAAATTTATATATTGTCAGATTTTGGTGAATATTAACATATAGGGACTATGGACACTTTCGTGGATAAAGGAAATGGGCGACTGGTTTAGATTTATATATTTGAAGACATCATTATTGAGATTTGGCACATATTGGCTATGACGCATGCCGAATCACAGTAGCTCGATTGCGATAATATCTTATTAAAAATAATTTAAAATGGGTTTCGATGATATATAAAAATAGACAAAGGATGGCAGCCGCTATCTTTGAATGAGAGTAGTACCTCTATTAAAACGTTAAATCACAAAACGGTTTAAGTAAACGGAAGTTGAAGAAGCTTTCTAAACAAGATTCCATGAAATGACACATCATACAAAATCCAGGTAGGTTCCGAATATAGGGTTCTATTAATGATAATTAAATACAAAAGGTGAAAAAAACGTGACAAACATGAAAAATAAACAAGTAGAAAAAATCCTTCAAATAATCAGAGATGACAAATATGTCGAGGAGAAAGCTAGTGACATGGTTATTTCCATATGATTTTTATGATGTCCTTCAATAATGTCAGATGTATAAGTTTCCTATATTATGTTTCTGATAATGTGATAATATATTACATACAAACATGTAGTCTATAACATATGATATAGCATGAAAAATACATTTACATAATATATCTAAAGAAACAGTAAAACAATTGTGAATTAAAATAATGTTTGAATTTATTACACATATATATTAATTATGTAATTACATTAGTATATCATATTACTTTTGCTATGTCTATGCGTGGTTTCTTCTTAGATACATTATGATATATGCCGTTTATTTTGTACTACTTTGTATCTAAAATGTCTTTTGTATTGCATTCAAATTAATAAAAAACACACAATGCATTTTCGGAACCTACCTGGAATTTGCGTGGTGTATCAGTATCTCTCTGCGAACTCCTTTGCTCCGGTTGGCGGAATCTCTTTTAGAAAGCCTCGCCTCGCAATACTGGGTGCATTTGGTCAATTTTAATTGACAAAAGTTGATTATTTTTGAATGAAAATTACAAGTTGTATCTTCTTTAAAACGTTATTTTTATTTCAACTTTAAAAAAGCGACAAAAAGATTATACATATGGGATGGTTTTAAAATTGTTTAAAATTAATCGACGACATAGCACATATATTGATAAATCCAAATCCTTAACGTTTATCCGCTCTTAATTTATTTCTTAACATAATAGTAATATCAATGTAAATAGATATAAAATAGATAATGAAGCCTCTTTTAATAGGATCGGTCAAAATACGTTTTGAAAGTGGACACAATGGAGCCCTTTGCCAAATGCCCAGTGCTCTGTTAGAAAACATCATTTTATGGCGTTTTTACATGTGTACCTTTTAAAAAGCGGCAAATGAGAAACGATCACACATGAATAAGAAATTTATCAAGACCTTTAACACTGCAACATTTGAAAGAAATCGAAGGGTGGGCAGATCTCTTACAACTCTAAATTTGAAAGTATAAATAAAATTGAACTTGAAAAATAGTTTATTATTAAGAGGCCATGCCAATAAGCATTGAGGTGGAAAGGGAAAAAATATAGAAATTAAAGTAACTCTCTTTGGCTAAGAAACAAATTACATAACAAATTAAGTTGTTTGATAGGCCATATTTACTGATTGGCACGGAAAATGGTTGCCAACAAGGTCGCATAAATTAGAACAATGCTGAAAAAGAATGATATTTGTATGGGAAATTCAGGCATTTATAAAATTGAAATTAGTATGAAAACAATATATATTCGTAATATGAAATATATCTGATTAAAAGAAATCATCAATAAACAATTCAAAATTATAGGATAATTGTCATGATAACGGTAATCAGTCACATTCCTGATTTTCCAAATTTGAGGAAAATGTGTACTCTTTATTAAAAAATTATTGAAAATCCATTCATTTGCAAGGTAATTAATATTACTTTTGATTACTAGTGGATGTAAAAGAAATTCCAGGAAAAATAAAATTTATTTTTGGATACTATAAAATAATCAGTTTCATCAATTAAAGATTATCCATTTATCTTTACCATATTGTCACGATCAGTGACATTTGCAATGCAATTTATATTAATGTGGATAACTAGTGGATGTTAAAGAAATGTTGGGAAAAATAAAATTGGGTAGAAAAAAGTATTCAATTTCCTTAGTGGATGACAGAAATTTGGTCATTTTTACACATTACTATTAGAAAAATAGGGACATTAATGTTTGTTATTATTAATAAATAACTAAATAACTAAAAGGATGTACAAAAACTGAGAAACGTTAATGGAATATACAACAATTATTTAATCAAGATATATTAATAATTTAATTATAAGTTACTTACCTTTAGGCTAATAGGTTCTACCAAACATTGCCTGTTTTTAATTTTTAAAGTTCATTTCTCAAAGATTCTAGAATACATTCATTTTAATTGCTATACAAATCTAGATTATTTTAGATAATATAAAATAATCAGTTTCTTCAAAGTTTATTCATTTATTTTTACCATATGGTCTCGATCAGTGATGGATCCAGAAGAGTTAAAAAGCTGAAATTTTGACAATCATGGGAACCCCCACCCACACCCCTACCCCCTGGACTTTGAATCTACCACTGGTTCATGTACTCTCATCAAACTATATGTAAGGTTATGTTATGAAAATAAGTATTTCAATCAAGTAGTACATATAATTGTTAAGCCTACTAACAAGAATGTACTCAAACGAAAGAAAACCACCACTGGTACCCGCAATATAATTGATATAGAATATGCAGTGATTTTTGTTGGAATTTATTCAATTTCTGTCTCATTAAAACATTTGCATGATAAATAATCTTGCCAAAAGTGATCATGTCACTTCTTCTCCAATTCCCCACGCATAATACGGCCCAGAACATAGTTTACAGCAAATATAAGCCGGCTTGAAAACATGCTGTTCTGTAAATGGATAGCCTTTTGTTGCAGGCTAGATAGGTAATTATATACACATTCACAGACAATAGATATAATCCAAATGTTAAATTCCAGAAAATTCACAGGAAAAATACATTTTTTTCGTTCCATTTCATTTTTCGAGGCAATTTTATTATATTATTTTCAACCAATTAATGTTCATTATTTCAGTATAGAAACTATTACAAAGCAATCCACGGATTTTGAGAATTTTTTCATTACTTTTAGCAACATTTCAATATATTTTAACTAATATTTTGGGGTTTTCCAGCCTCTTGGAACTTATAACATCTTAGAACAATATGGAAGGCATATATTTGATATTTTGTTCACTTGCCCATAACGATATAATCAGTTTAAAATGTTCTGCTTTATACAACATGGCATAAATGTTAAGAAATTTCATTATGTGCAGATTTATGAAGTCTTATATATGTAACAAATAAACAAACAGTCGTCAACTTCTGTGATTTTCTATGATTTTCACACTTTCCACAATTATAGTGTACGAATAGTGGGGAGGAGAAATAGGTTCACATGGTATTTAGGTCTAGTTTCATTTTATGTTTGTTGCCATTGACAACTAATGTCCCAGGAGGGTCATATGACGGCCATCTTGGATTTCAGTTGGCAAAAGTTGGCAACTGGTTGTTCAGGGAAATGGCGAAAATGTCTATATGAGGTCTGTCTCACATCTGGCTAATGTCCTAAAAATCGAGGGATTAAGCTGTCATTCTGTCAGAACCGGCTTCCTAGAAAGAGTCGCGACAACAATAGAGTTGCAGGTAGCCACACAAGCCACCTCACCTTGGAATATAGAATCTTCTGGAAAGCCTGCAGAGCCAACATAACAACCCTCATCTCCAGCACGTTGATGTGCTCGGAGAGCTGATCCCCAGACCACTCCCCGGATTTGCAATGGCCGTGAGGTAAAAACCTCTCATCCGTGAATAAGGTCATGGTAGAAGCTGGCTTTGACAACGGAAACCCCTGGCGAACATAGTCTTTAAGAGTCCACCACCGAGCAAACTCCTTTACGGACTCTAAAAAGTGGAAGGGCAATACCCTGAACTGTGTTGAAACGGTTTCCCAGGAAGACAAAGTCATAAGAAAGGAAACCTCGGACTCGGAAGGAATGAATTCGACTTTTAGTTTCAAGACCAGATGGGCGTTCTGCTCCAAAGATTCCCGCACTAGGTTGAGCATGAGTGAATCGGCGAAACAGATATTGATATTTATTCTCATGAAGTGCAGAAACCCTACGGCAACCTTAGTGCAGCTTGGTGAAAACCAAAGAAGCAGTCGTGAGATCGAAAGGATTTAGTTTTGTGTCAATGAGCTGTGTTATACAATCCTGTCTTCGAAACGGAACATTTAAGGTGAATAATTCGAACTCAGTGATCCTTTTCGTTCTAGCAAGAGCCGATAATGTATGAAAACATTGTTTTCCGGTTGTTTTCAGTAAAAGGAAGTGGATTATTACGGTGCTACCCACGTTCTAGTTTTGACTAGGAACTGTCTGAATCATAGATAAAACATGTTAACTAGCCTTTAGATGTTTATAGGATCAGGGAATATGTAATTTATGTAATTATGTGATTTTTTCCCTGTGAGTTGTGGTGTTGGGGTGGGGTTGTCCAAGTTTATTCTGCGAAAAACCATAAAATCCTTTTATTATGCACATATGTTTAGACAAGAGTCAGTTCAATTCACAATAACTGTTACAATGGGTTTTGCCAGAATATTTGAAGTTTTAATTTTTAATTTATTCATTTTAACATTTTTTTTGCATATTCTTTTCAGGAGGGCTGGGGGGCGTTTGGTTTGCCTCTCTTTTTCCACCTCATGCGAATCCATCTTTTTATAGTACACAAAGTAGAAAATTATGACATTTATCGATTATTTTACTGGAAAAGCTAAATATTTCATTATTTTCCCGCCATTTCACAAAACTGAGAAGACGTAACGTCATCATTATGATTTTACCGCATTCAGCATGTTTCAATCATATTTAACAATGCGTTGATTTGCCTCTGTGTGTTGTCTGGTTCTCTATCTATGCGCATATATGCGAATGTGTCATTTTGGCCATTTTGGAAAACTGAAATCTAAGATAGCCGCCATATGACCCTCATAGGACATTAGTTGTCAATGACAACAAGCATAAAATAAAACTAGACATCATATCAGTCCTAAAAAATCAAGTTTCGAAAATATGCCAGAGCTTAATGCTTATTGACATGGCCTCTTAAACGTTTTACGTCATATTTTCAGAAAGATATAAATTGCCCAATGATACTTTTTTCAGCTGACACACAAAAACCTAATGCCAGATTTTTTAGACGAATGTGGGGAAAATACAATAAAGGTATTGATAGAAAAAGGATTACACGCCAACATGGTAAGTTGTACTGAAGTTGACAGTCCCAGTTTAAAAGCATGCAGTTGAGAATTTTACATAATGAAATGACATGTTTCAGAAAATGTTTCTGAGACGCCACGAAGGAATTCGAGTAGATATATGTATTTGTTTGCTCTGCTTGGATACATTACCATGACTAAGCCCTATATAATGCACATAAACATAACTGACCTCGCTTACACAATTCACCAAATGAAAATGTATACTGTAATTACCTGACCAGATTTCAAGAAAGTTAATATTATCGATCCATATATGTCCAATAAAACATCCATGTATATGTGTATGTTAGGCACTTACACTGATATATCTGATGGTTTATACCATGAGGGGATCTGAATTGTTTGGAAAGGGAATACATCTAAGTGCAGCGAAATTAACTCAAATGAGAGTTTATTCCGTGTTTGTTTGTTCCTATTATGTTGGTCCGATACTATCACAATCACTAAACCTTGAATTAAATAAATTTTAATAGTTTAGTACTGATGAGTGTTTCGAAATGCTGATACAGAGAGAAATAAAAAGGGTCGTCCTCAACAGGGGAATGAAAAGGGTTAATTTAGCACAACTATTATAATTTTTAGATTAGATTGTATCACAGTCATCATCACATGATTCCTTCCATTACATAGACAATTTCATATCCTTATTATCATTCCATCTGATTAAGGATATTTGAGCATCCCATTACGGGTCGCATTCTAGTGACCTTTCGAATTGGCCAATCAAATTCAAAAATCAAAGTAATTTTAGAGTGCAAAATAGTTTAAAAGAGCTATCAATAGTATTTTCGTGAACTTAGTCATCTGGTCCAAAAAAAGACAGCACAACTAAATGTATATGTATTTTTGGACGAAATGCCATTTTCAATTATATAGGTGTAGACAATGCATTTGATATGAAGTCAGATACAGGTAATATAAAGGTCACCAGAACATGACCTGTTAGAAGATGTTGTCGGATCCTCGGAGGGATTATATGGATATACATTTTAATCAGTTTGACAATATTTTAATACAGTTGTCCTTTTTGTTTAATTAATTTTAATTGACTAATTAAAATTATTTTATTTTATGAATTTGTGTAAATATAAAACCGTATTAATTTTTTTAGCAGTATTAAGCCTTTTAAGTTATTCTTAACAATATCAAGCTTGTTGAATGTTATTTTTGTCTAAAATAATTTGCATTGCATGTCATTTTCAGTTCCCTGACAGTGTAAAACAAAGGTTTATCAGAGATGGCAACATAGATATGGTAACACTTTTGGAAAACAAAAAAATGAAAATTATGGACAAGGTTTGTATTGTAAATTTAAAAAAAAAATATAGCCAGAAACTTAAAATAATACCAATTTCGATGTCAATTTCTCTTTGTTGTACAAGTGTTTGTGCTTTATCATTTTATTTGAATTGTATTTAATAAGGCATTGGGATATACTGATTATTTACTTTTACCACATTCTTGGCAGATCAATTATATTTATTTCCAACTTCTCGTATCGTTTTGCTTCTGCAGTCATCTAAAATTTAAAGATTAGTGATTAAATATGTCATTTTGGTGTTTTAAGTCAGGAAGTCAACTTCAACTATAAACTCAATAACCCAAGGATGGTGTGGGTACATAGTAAGGATTTGAAAATATAGATAAAAATAACTCAAAGTCAACATGTTTGTGAATAAAATGTATCAGATACCTTACTCAGTAATATCTTTAAATTACTGTGCAAATATGTCGTATGGAGTAACAATGTACATGTACTGTATCTTCATCAGCCCCGCGCATTATGATGATAATACAATGTGCTGTGTTAGATTTTTTGTTTAATGATGTATTTGTTTAATTGTTTCACTGTTTAATTGCAAGCTTGAAAGAGATATCGTCGTTTTACTTTTAGTAAAGTAATATGTATGTAATAGTCCCAATCAGAATAGTAACTTTTATTCCGAGAAAACCGCAAATTGACATCGGCTATTCCTTTCAGGTTACTCGACCTTCTTTATCAACTGATGGAGGCAGCGGACCAGGTTCAGAGGAAAATACGCAAACTACAAGCATGGCGGGTAAAATACATATATCATACATAAGTTCAATTATTACATTAAGATTATTATTGTTTTTTTTTAAATCTATTGGAATTGTGAATCTTCATAAACGCTAATGATGTATTAGCAAGTTAATGTCAAATTATGATATTTCCAATCCACTGTGTATTTCTAAAAAGGACTATGGCTATTTCAGGTGCGGACCAATCTATAATAATTGTTCAGAAAAACGACATGGAAGCGTTCATGTCGTTAGAAAAAACATTCGTCAAAGCATATCCACATGACGAATCGTCATGGAGACTGTTACATACACTGGCAGTTTATGGAACGGCAGAAATGGTGGAATGTATTCAAAGATGGACAAGGATAGACTGGGATAGACAACATACTATCCATGGAGAACTGTGTAAAGTGGCTTTGCAATCCCTAAATATCAAAGACGCGACAGCGTTATATTTAGCAACTTGTCTAGACAGAATAGAGATAGTATTGCCGTTAGTCAAACTGGCCGGAGAAGATAACATTAGGTCATGTTTACAAGGACTGAAACTCAGCAATGAAATGGAGCAAGTCTTCATGCTGGAACTAGCTGAGCGGCTCAGACCAAAGCATAGTGAACTTAATCCAACTATCGTCCTAGGCCATCAACGCGACAGTTACGGTAGTCAATCACGAGTGTTCATTGTATACTCGGTGTCTGTTGTCCAGGCTGAGGACTATGACTTCAATGGACTCGGGATCGTGAAGCTCCGGAATCCGTATGTTATAAAGAAAGTAAGAACCATTTCACCCATTTGTGAAACGGACTTATCAAATGATGACACACAGAGAGTGAGAGAAGCGATTCAAACCCATCGTGATCGTCTCTGGCAAAAACATAGTAATTTGAACATCATCACAGGAAGACAAGCAAAAACGAAAATAAATGGGTCGGTTATAGATGAACCATGCGTTGTCCTATATTGTAGCACCAAAGGAGTCATTCCGTTGGGAGAAGATGAGTTTCCAAGACGACTTTATATACAAAATGATGACCATATCAATGTAATTGTCCGCGAAGGTTTCTTTGATTGCGGAGTCTATACACCTCTAGCAAGCACGTGTCCACATCCCAAACTTAAAATGGGTTGTGAAATTGGACGGGTGACTCCTCAGTATGACTCCAGCAGAAACCGGCTTCCTAATGGTGGAGGTACCCTTGGTCCCTTCGTGAGGTACAATAACAATATTGGATTTCTAACATGCTCACATGTGTTGTTTAATATCCCCTCCCCATTACATACTATATACTTACCAGCTGAGGTTGAAGTAGTCCAGCCCTCAACTGACTCGACATTTTTTGGCGATGGCACTCCATGTGGCGTTGTGGAGAGGGTAGTGTTTGATCCAAACCGGAACATTAGCATTGACGCTGCGGTTGTGAAGATAACCGATCAATCCAGAGTACCGGAGGCAGGTCAATTCTCAAATACACACCACAGTAGTTACCGAAATGCAGGTACAGTACAAAAGATCTTAAACATAGATATAAAAAGGTTCTGACAAAATAATTTTACTTGCTTACTCCTTGAATCCGTAAATGATGATAATGAAGCAAGAATGAAATTGTGATGCTTTTCAGTATGTCTCACATATTTCGCTAAATTTGAGCATACATATTATAAAACGTATGATTTTTAAAACATTTCAATAGTCTCTTTATGCTTATATGTTAAATGTTATGATTTAATGTAAACACATAAGTCTTTCTAAGTCAATAGCTTTATTTTCTCAACAGAATTTGACGAACTTCCCGAATACAACAGCGGTTCTATGTTGACAAGTAGCGAGGTCAGCGAATTACAGTCCAAACCAAATGTGGTGAAATTCGGAAGCAGGACAGACGTGACTCGAGGAGCATTGAGCGTAGTCGGAACTGATGTTCGACCTTATTCAACAGAGTTAGGTCTGCCAAACAATATTGGTAAGGTGTTAATGAAAAACCAGTATTTGGTTACAGGTATCTATCCCTTTAAAGACTTCGTTGATGGTGGTGATTCTGGTTCTGCTGTGTTCTGCAAAGACAATAATGGACAATTGCAATGCATTGGAATGGCTATTGGATATTGCGACTTGGATGACTTTCCACATCAAGCTGGGATTGTAACACCGATCGATGCCATACTGGAGGCACTGGGTCCCGATATCAAACTGGCCAAGTTCCCATAGGTCATTGCGACTACTTTGCAAACGAGAACTGCTTTAGTGAAATTATGAGATAGTCATCATTTGAATTTGTATGAAACATGTATTGTTGTTTTTGTATGTTATTTGTTGTTGTTTTTTGTTCTCAAACCTAAATATAGTTAATACTGATATATCTGAAACTGTACACTTCTGAAAGTTCCTGATTAGTACAAGCTGCATTATGTGAACCAATTATACTCTGAAGTTATAATATAATAGTATCATCATTAATATTTTAACACTGGATACGTTTGGAGTCCATACTTGATTTGATGTAATTGCTGATCTAACTTAATACACTATAATACCGCATGATAGCAGATTAAACTGCGACATATGAAAGTCCGGAAAAGGTATGGATTGATTTTTGTGGCCCAGTCATATAAAAAGGTTAAAGCATGTACTATACAAAATTGTGCAGTGGAGAAATGAAGAATGTTAGTATTCACTTATTATCATTTTGTTTATCAGTTGTCTGTTTAATTTCAATCACTGGTGTGTATCTTTTATTAGTAATTATATGATGCGATTTTGTTCAGGCTAAAGGCCTAGAACCTTTCCGAAACGACTTTCTTATTTTTAAAATGATGATGTTAAACGAGATTAATACTTTTTAGAGTCGCAATTATTATTGAATTCATCTTTAAATCTTCACGTATCATCATCATCTGAACAATTTGATAAAATTAAATAAAATGGTAACTTTCACAACATGGGTCGTCTTATGTCTTCCGTCGCCGTTTTCATCACCGTGCAATAGTCTACTATCAATGCTCTTGACGGCAAGACAGCGAAATTGATCTTAACTGTTAACATACATTACGTAGGGAATCTTGCATTTGTTTGATATTGTAAACTCACCTTTAGCCATCGATAAAAAATCATATGTATTAATGACTCTTTAAGAAACTTGTATTTTTTGTTTCGGAAAGGTACTGGGCCTTTACACCTAAACCACAAGTCCTTATTGTTGATGTTTCATTTAGTATCACAATTATATTTTCGAAGTTTGAAAAAATGTGTCGTTTGCAATGTATTTTATGTAATGTATTGTATGTAATGAATTGTATGTAATGTATTGTATGTAATGAATTGTATGTAATGTATTATATGTAATGAATTGTATGTAATGTATTGTATGAAATGTATTTTATGTAATGTATTGTATGTAATGTATTGTATGAAATGTATTGTATGTAATGTATTCTATGTAATGTATTGTATGTAATGTATTGTATGTAATGTATTCTATGTAATGTATTTTATGTAATGAATTCTATGTAATGTATTGTATGTAATGTATTGTATGTTATGTATTCTATGTAATGTATTGTATGTAATGTATTCTATGTAATGTATTTCATGTAATGAATTGTATGTAATGTATTGTATGTAATGTATTCTATGTAATGTATTGTATGTAATGCATTGTATGTAATGTATTGTATGTAATACATTGTATGTAATGTATTGTATGTAATGCATTGTATGTAATGTATTGTATGCAATGTATTGTATGTAATGTATTGTATGTAATGTATTCTATGTAATGTATTGTATGTAATGCATTGTATGTAATGTATTGTATGTAATGCATTGTATGTAATGTATTGTATGTAATGAATTGTACGCAGATATCAGTAAAGGATGTTGAATTAGATGTTTAACACTATAATCTAAATTATTATAATTATTGATGTCGTTGGGAATTCATAGTTACCCGAGGCCAGAGAGAAATTCATTTTAACAATTTTGAAAACAAATCGACTAACGGAAAAAATGGAAAATACAACGTTCAGAAGTATTACCTTAGCTATATAACTCAGCATTTATCAACAAAATATTTATAATTAAAAGGATTATATTCATAGGAAGCCTAAAGAGTCGGTACTGTTTTTTTCTTAATTAATATTGAAACAAATAAATTATAATGATATAACACAGCAATCCTAGTACACTTACTAAACCGCGGACTCCATAGCATCAAACACATATTCAAATTCAATTTGATCCCTATAGTTCAATCTACCATACAATTGATAATCCTTTATAGCTGGTTCGCCCGTTGTTAGTATAATATGACCGGGTGGGGTGTATTGCTTGGTGTCTTCGGCGGCATGCTTAAGTGATATAGCACTATAAAAAGGGCAACAGTTCCACTATACAAGATGACACAACACGAACATACTACAGTGTCCCAAAACACACATCTTACATAACACACACGCTACACCGTGCATACATGAGAGACCATCCTTTCATGACAATGGCTGTTAATTAATCAAACAAACAAACAAAAAACAGTTCTCTATAACTCAAAATGTATTGATTATCTCTTTCTTCTATGAAATAAATTCACCTTTGTTAATCGTTTTATTTTTATGGGCGGATAACGGAATTGAAAATAGAAAGCTAACAGAAATATTTTACCTGAAATATGGAACTAAAGGATATTTCTTGACCTTTAACTATGTGTATATGTATCTTAGAACAGACGTAGTTTGCATATGTGTTTGAACTGGTCTTATCAAACTTTCAAACAAAAATAAAATGCATATCAGCCTCGGAAATGTCTTTGGGTGTAACCAATCTAAATCTGGATTAATGAAAAAGGGTCCTAATAAACACATCAGTAAACAAAACATGTAATTTTAAAATCAAAAATGTGTAGGTTACTGCTGATAATTTAATGAGATGTGTGGCTTCTTAGATTTCTTGGAGCAGGTATTCTAAATCGTTGGCTACTGACTCAGATAAACTGAATTGGAAGTACTGGATGTGTTTGAAGATAATGAAGAAGGCAATGAATAAAAGTGTAAAACTGAAGTATAAATATTAACTTAACTCAATTCTGTTTGTAAATATTTATTAAATACTTTAAATGTTACCATTATTCATATGAAAAAATATTGTAAATAATGTAAATAACGAGTAAGGAATCATATTAATATTTAGTTGGTGACTTTGAATGTATGTTACTTCATAAGCAAACTTTCTGTGATACTTACCTTATTAATTAGTTTGTTGATGCTTTTATATTTGTATCTTTACTAATCCTTGATGAATTCATTATATCTTGATTTCATTATATATTATTAGATGTCATTGATTTTTTTTCTCGAACCATCTTAATATACTTTGATTGCAGTTAGTCTTGTTGATAGTTGTTTCATGCAGTCAAGAAAAGTGTTAAATATGTATTAAAATGTACATGTACTTCAATTACACTGCAATAATTGTTTTTAAGCAAACTATATTCATGAAAATATATTCTATATAATTTCCTTTGTTTTATTAAATTTGTAAATACAGTGAAACCTATCTAATCCGGACTTTTTTGCGTCGGATTAAACATGCTTTCCGAGAAGTCAGGTGTCGGATTACACAGGTTTCATTATATTATAATTCCTAAGTAAGTGTGACGCTGATGCATTCAAGATATTCGACCAACAGCTATTTTTATCATGTGAAACATACCTTGTCATTACAATTGTGATAAAGATCTATATAAAATGTTTTACATAGTGCATGCAGACATGATAAACTCTCTGAATATATGCTATTAATCGCAATATGTTATATATGTGATTGAGTGTGACAAAAAGTCATGTGGAATATATTTTTACTAAATATATTTTTTAAATGCATCATTTATCAATCAGGTTAACAATGGTTTATGAACAATATTTAACATACACCATGTATTAAATGCATTGCATATGTCTAATGAAATACTAGTGTGATGATAAAGGAGGAAGTTCCAACCTGACCCAACACTTAGTATTATTACAGTCAAACGTGCCTACCACATTATTAAGATCACTTTATCAGAGTTCCATATCGTAAATTTCAATACGATTTAACCTCTGTATCAAATCACATGGCTAAAAACATTTTTATTGATTCCTTTGATGGTCTTTATTGACATATTTGACTGTACGTGTTATATTAAGAAATAATGTAGTTATGAATTTTCTGTCAAATATTGAGAAATCGAACCTAACATTTTTATCTAGATTGATATTTTTGTATTTTTTCGTCTTTTCTGTACATTGAGCCTAGGTAAACCAGCTTTAACTTATGCGCTTGGATAAAATATTTTATGTTATGTGTATGTATTGTCTCTCATACAATGGAACTATAGAACGTTCTACATATAACAGGGTTTTACATGATTTAGACATGTTTCTACAATAATATATCACATGTTGTATTATAACAAATTCGAATGTTAACTTTATTTATTAAATGTATAAACTGACTCAGTTGGAATATTGAAATTATCGACGAATCGCTTCTTTATTAGTTGAACATTTGAAATTCACATTTTTTGGAGAAATATAAAAAAGACAGAGATGAATACATAGTTCATTTATCTTTTTGAGCATTTTTTTTTTGTTTTTTTTTGTTTTTTTTTAAATTTTTTCTTTTTTTTTCTGTATTTAGACTGGAAAGAAATCTTAATCTTTTTGAGCAGATTGATGTTTTTTAGACCAGAATAATTCCTACCATTTTGCTTTTTGTATTTTGACTGGAAATAAATCCTAGCAATTTTCTCATTATATAAGTATGTATTATGTTACTCAGAGTTATACCCTTTGATGATACGTAATTATTGTGTTATAATTTGTCAGTTAGCTACTTGACAAATTTGTATTACGACTTGTGTTAAATATATTGTGTTATATCAAATTGATATACGTGTGAGATGATGTGCTTAAAGGGACAATTCAGTCTAAGGTATATTAAAATACACAGATATGGTAAACAAACCAGTTCTAATGGACATGAGATTAAATGGTTTTACTGTGATATGCCAGGAAAATGTGTTAAATGTTCAAATTCGCTCGTTTTTCGCCATTACACATTGTGGTCGGATGTATTGTATACCGTACCCTGGACCTTGGTCGTTTAATAATGCAACATTTTGTCTTAGAACGTTACACACATCGCCCTTACAGTACAGCAAAACACGGTTATAACGAACCTCTGATGACCAACAAAATTGCTTCGTTGTAAGCAAAGTTAGTTATACACATAGTACAAACATTTTATATAAACCTTGACGGGGAATGAAAATTACAATGTTATAACTATGTATTCTTTTGTACGCGTGTTCGTTATACACATGTTTCACTGTATTCGAAATCAGGTAAATTGTCTCGTCTAAAACAATCATTCATCAACTCCTCAGTGGTTATGTATCCATTTGTTTAACGTAAGTGACATTGGCTCGGGTATTGGTACAACTGAAATCCTTAGCAATGTCGTGGAATCGTTCAATATTTTATGTTGTATGATGTATGCAGAACAATACATTTATGCCATATGTTGCTTCGTGGTTATGTAACAGAATGACTGAATAGTCCTTTTGAGCGTTTATAATGTTTACTTATTATGTATATAAGTATTCATCCTCGATGTCCCAGGGATTCCGATCACATACGATCTCTACAACCCTGACAATCTCATTGTAAAACTGGAAGCAACATAACAGAACAGGAAATTTAGTCCTTTAATGAACATCAAAAGAGCCGTATAATGGTACACTGGTTGACTGTGTGGCTTTGAAGTTGGGCGTCGATCTCTCTGTTTTCTTGAAAGAATTTTTTGCGGGCCTGTGATTGGTTCAGACTTGTTCCTCTGAGCTGGTTCAATTTTACTATAATATCCAATGGGGTTTTCTATGAGATATAGTCCAGGGGTGTAGAGATCATGTGTAATCGGAAACACTGGAGTATCGAGAATGATATGCATTAAGATAAGAATAAAATATGACTTAATGCCTTTTAATCTGAACGTAGATGATGTTCCATGCCTTATGTTACACTTTTTTTATGTTAAACCTGTGTTTTTTTTACATTTAATAGAGGTATCACGGTTAATGAAATTTAAAAAAAAAAACATGTTAAAAATATTTTGGATTTTGCTAGAATGGGATGATGTCATTACGACGTCATCAGTTTTAAAATATTGTTAAGTAAGGAGGTTATGTAGATGTAAAATGATTTGTTCATTTCAAGATATATTTGATTTATTATTTTCATTAAAGAAAATTCAAAACATGTTTTTTATGAAAATTATTGCCAGCCTTACGTATCATTTTTGTTCAGGTCTTTTAATCGCCAGAAAACGATTTTGAAGATTTTCAGTGTACACTGTTATTCGTTTTTAATTAGATAAAGTAGTACATTGTAAATTGAAACCCTCTATATACTGTGAATCAATTGTAATATTATAATTGTCATGGTGAATAATTCGAAATTTACAAATGTTTGAAAAAGTCTATGATGGCTAGCAAAGGGTCAGCTTTAAAGAAACGAAACAATAAACAATAATAAATTTTTGAGATTGTCAATAGCCAGATTGCTTCATTGGAAAGAGTTATTTTAAGCTACCTACCATTTTTTATTTTTAAAACGTCACTGTATACACAGTCTGATCTGGAAACAAAAGTAGACAGTCTCACTGTGATACTTCAAGCTGTCTGAGATTTCGAACAATTTTCACTTATCATTTAATACATGTCCGATAAAATATTTCGAATGAAAAGAGTTATATAGGTTCGGGTTAATAAAGTTTTAAATGTAAATAAAATTACATAAATGTTAATATTGTATTCAACAACCACTAAGTTCATTAAGAAGAACTTAAGTAGTAAATTATAATTGTCTATGTATACGTTCGGGACAATATGTCACGACTGGATATATTAATCATAAATTCTTGACATCTACGTCACAAATCAGTTATCCGAATCATTGTACAGTAAAACTCTCTTAAGACGAATCTTTTTGATACAAATATGTGCTTATTACGAAGTAAATTGAAATCCCCGGTTTTGGCTCCTCTTAATTTTTATTTCTTGAAGAAACGCATAACTATTTTTTTCATAGCAAATTATTATTTTGACATGAAATGATTTCGTAGTCCCATCAATATGTATATAATTATTTTCTCAAAAACAAATTTTTCATTTTTTTTCGACATTGACATTGTGGTCGACTTTAAAACTTATGAGTGAGCTTACTTACTACGTTTATTCGGGGTGCAATCACCTGTGATTTTCATGAACTTATTTTTTAAAAACTCTATAGTGACTTTTTTGTTATAACGAATTTTCTCCTGGTCCCATGGGATTCGCTAAAACAAAGATTTGCTGTATATTCATTAAGCATAAATTCCTGTCATGGATTCCTTATTTATACAAATATATCTCTAAATAAAGTATTAAATGATTTGAAGACTTTGTTTTTGGTCTTTTTTGCTTTGGGTTCTACAAGATCGTCGTCATACACGATTTAACATATATGATCACCATATATCTTTTTAAGTTAAGAATGTAATATTTATTTTTGATGGACTACAAATACATAATATACAAATAAGCTTGTTTAAAATACATTGACTTAAGCAGGGGAAAGCACTGTTTTAACACTGATATTTAAAATAATGAGAGAACACAATGAATGATGAAAGAAAAATGTACGCTAAAACTTTTCTTATTTACTTAGGTCTGCTACGTTGTTAAGTACCATTATGAGATTTATATTATAGTTAAATACCGCAGGATCACGAAAGTACAGAGACACATCCTCTAGAGTTTAAACCCTATAATTTTTAGTTTGGTTTTATAAGAACTATTTACAGTATATGTTTTACAGTATATCTTAACTCTGCTTATACAGTCTTTGTATGCCGCCATAGGATGAAACCGATTTCTTTATGGCGCAATGTATATATCTTTACTACGGACTGAATATTTTTCATGCCTTAATAGCACCCAGAAAACCGTCTTTATCGAAAAAAAAACAGAAAAAACTGTCTAAATTAAAAAATCAGGAAAACCGCCTAGACAAAAAAGATCTGGATACTTATGTGACATGAACCTGTTTTACTTGATGCAGCTAATTTAAAGTTTACATTTTGACCGTAATAACGGTATTGACAAAACATAATCTCTTCTTAACATACATATTATTAGAACCAAGCAACTAAGATGAAGAATGGGTTGTGGCCAACTAGAGACAGGACGTAAATTTTAATATAAATTTGATGAAAGTTAATGCGGATAAAACATTATATACATATATTTGTACTTATGACAGTGAAAAGCTTTATAAAAGCTAAATGTTAAACAATATCAATGACACTGTAGAAATAACAAACGTTGTGCGACCGTGCTAATCTAACACACAAAAGTGTTCTGAATGAATGCTTTATTTAGCTACTGCTAATTATAGTAACATGGGAATCCCCTCGTACTTATATAGCCTATTCATGACTCGCCTTCATCGGTTGGTTGAACTTTCATGTAAATAGAAACTGGCTTTAGTCGTTATTGTTATATTTGCTATCCGTTCGTTATTTCAATATTAAGGTCACAACTGTTGTATTGCGTTATTTTATACAACAAACTTCATGGAGTACAATATATAGCGGTTCATAGCCCAAATCCAAAGAACATAATCATATTTACAATGCACAGTATACGGGGCCTTGACCCAGTTTTACGAACATTTCAAATAGTTAAGGAACACTTGAACTTTAAATTCTCCATAGGAAAGCATTACAGATTTTAAAGAAGTTATTCCTTAACTTCTGTAATGCTTTACTACAGGGAAAAGCAAAGGAATATTTATGAAAAATGGGCCCTTGTCAATTAATTGCTGTGTTGCAAATTTTATAATTTAACAGTGAAAATAATACTCTTTACTATGAAACCTTAAACATTTAAAAATCTCAATACAAACCTTCCATTTTCTTACTTTTTCATAAAAAAGACAACATATGTACATATTTTGTAGTTCATGTACATGTTTATTTGTTTGTTTATTTGCAAAGGGTTTTATAATATTTTGCTAAAGACACCAAAGGACTATATGTCATGTAGCTGTTCATTCAAAGTATAATACAACAGAATATTGGCTCTCTATTGAGGCGCTATATTTTATGGCGGAAAGATACTATGCCCCAGTATAGTGTGGTTTAAATCATCACAACGTTATAAATATAGAGCTAAAGGTATGGGATAAACAAGCTCCTCAACGCATGACAGTTGTTTATCATGTTAATCAATTTAAGTTTGATAATTTTCAGTTTCAAAACGTTTTTGATTTTCCTTCATTACTTTCTGCGAAATTAGGGTAACAGGTTTCGTCGATGTCAATTTTATAGACTATTATGATGTTATTAATGGTATAGAAATAAACTGGAAAGAAATACTTCATAATGATAACTACAATGTAGATATGTATATACTATTCGGTATAAATCTATCCTTCATCTTAACTTTAACAATAAAAAACTTTAGTAAAAGGATATATCCGATTGATTAAAAAGAACTCGTATCAATCTAAGATATCATAGAGTGATTTATATAAGATACTCGATTTATATGAGTTCGAGCTTATATTGTTAACGATACTGTATATCCCCTTTTGAGTAGGGGGGTATGGGGTGGTAAACAAGAGGGAGGAGGTTTGTTCTAGTTTTGTTGCGACCAAATAACTATATATATTTTTTTAAACTTTTTTGGAGAAATCGTCTGCCATTGCCGTTCATAGTTAATATTTACTACCAGTGTTTGTATCAATATCACGAAACTAATTATATAGTTATGAATGTAAGGTTACATACCTATAAAAATGAAAATATTAAGACAAAATACCATAGTTAAGAAAATATTGGTCATAGTTTGTTTATCAATATTTAGACAAAAACCAAAATACAAGAGAATGTTGGTCATAGTTGTTTTATCAATATTTAGACAAATACCAAAATACAAGAGAATGTTGGTTATAGTTGCACTTTCTTTTGTCTTTACATTATCAGAAGAAATTTGTATAGCATTCACTGTTTAAAAGTAATTAATGTAATTATTTTAACTTCCATTATGCCTATGAAACAACTGTTTTATGTATTATATTTGTAAACCAGCAATGTGGTATCAGTTGATGTTTTCCTGCTTTGCTATACTATATCATGTTTATATGTTTCCATAGGGATAATGTGTACATTTGTTTGTAAATTAATTGTTCGCACTACTTCTTTGTACTTTATTAATTGATTTACCAACAATGAGCTCTATAAAAGATTAATCATAATCAATTGGCTTTGTATTTTCAATATATAATTTTTTTTTTTTTTGAAAGATATTTTCGCTATCTTGTTTGCAAAAAATGATCTGGAAATCGTTAGAAAATGGGGAGTGTTAATTTGGCCTGCAGATTATAGTAAGGAAATTAGCTAATTTAAAAAAATAACATTTAAAAAAATAAATGTAGGTGGTTACGTTCTGTACTTTGTTTTAATACAGGTCAGGCAACACTTGGCTCGAGTCATCAGTAAAAAAGTCAAACATGATAAAAAAAACTATTTCAAATGTGCACATGGTAAAACGGAGTTTTCGTCTCATTTTTTTCATTTCTTTGCATATAATTACACATTGCTAATAATTTGCTGCATTCTGATACAACGATGTCTTGGTGGTAATTGTATGACATAAATCTTATAAATAAATCGATTTCATCTCATATAAATACTGTATTAGTAGATATAAGATATACTATCAAACTTTACGTTTACTATAAATATTTCTGATGAAAAGTAACATAAAAGCCATAAGAGTTTAAACTCTACAGGATTGTTTTCTGTAATTTAGTGATCAGGCGGTATTCATGTATAATATAAATTTCATAATTATACTCAAAAACGTTGCAGCCATTTTTAACTCAAACAGCTAATTAGGAACGTTTTAGTTTACACTTTTCTTCCATCATTCATTGATTTTTTTTTATTTTTAAATATCTGTGTTCAAACAGGTTTATTCTTGGATAAACGCTGTAATTTCCTGTGGATCGCCAGGGGGATATGCGGTTTTTGAAATCAGATGTTGCCTTATGCGGACTACTACCGATGCTTGCTATATATGGTAACTATTACCATATTTGAAAACCATGCGTTCTGTTCGCTGTAAACTATAACAAACGCACAGGAAATAATAAGCAAGCAGCTGAAGTATACCCTCTTCTTAAGTAAACGTATTTTAAATTAGCTTATTTTATGTATCTGCAACTCATTTAATAAACTATAGTTTATTGTTAACTTTACTGGGTTTTCCCGAGTACTCCGGCTTTCTTCCACAAACAAGCCTGGCACGTGCTTACATGACCCTGGTTGTTGTTAGGAAGTAAACTTATAAACCCACAGTTGTTAACGTTAAATGTTATATGGAAATCAATAATATTAAATCGTGTCTGACGACGATCTTTTTGACTGTAATGGTCACGTTAAATCATTCAAAAAATAATTCTATGTATCTAAAGCAGAAAAAATAAAATCAAAGTCTTCAAATCATTAAATATTTTATTAAGAGATATGTTTTTGTAAGTAACACGCCAGTAGGATAACTATCACAGAATTAGTTTGTGACCTAGAATTCGAGATTTCTTAATATATCCAGTCATAATGTATTGCTCCGAAAGTATAGACAGACAATTCGAAGTAACTACTAAATTGAAGTTGTGTTTCTTCACGAGCTTTGTGAAATACAATTAAGATAAGATATCACACTAAATATTACTAGTATGCCATAATGACATATAACATGGCTTTTTGTTTTTGTTTTGGATATTATTTGTTTAATGTGAAAAAGTTAACTGACTTCAACCACTAAATTCATATTAATAATCAGTTACCGTAATCGCCGTAATTAGCGTCAATCCCCCTATAAGCGTAGCTCCCCTTTTCGTGAGAAGGGTTGAAGTTGTGTAAACGCCCCCATCCCATGGAAATAAATCTGTTTTACAACATATAATGCCTATAACATCAGCAATATGTATGTATCTCATATAATATTAACTTGTGAGTCTTTTACACGACATAATAATGCATCGTCTACAACTTACATTTTGGTTCACTAATAAGCGCCTCCCTTTGTTACAATTATTTAAGTGCCATGGGCGTTAATTACGACAATTACGACTACTATTACAATTACTATTTTGTATTTATTTCAAATTTTATTACGCAACGATGATCTTATAAAACATACTCAGAGAAAGTTTTTTAATTGGCTTTGATCTTCTTAATTTAGAAAACAGTTATGTAAATATATATCAATATAAATAAAACTATTGCTATTGATTAGCCCTTAGTCATTTGTCATTTTATTTCATTTAAAACCTCATTAAATCGAACCCATATAACTTTTTTTGTTTCGAAGTATAATATCGGTTATGTATCAAATAATAATTTACATTGTTCGAAATCTCAGACAGCTTGAATTATTAAAGTAAAATTCTCTATTTCGAGTTTCGAGATCCGACTACGTATACAGTGACGTTTTAAAAATAAAATAAATGGAATGTACCTTAAACGTAACTCTTTCCAATTAATATATTGCTAATAGCTATTTGAAAATTTACAATTTGTTAATTCGTTTCTGAAAAGCTCACCCATTGCTAGTCATCATATACCTTTTCAAACATTTGTAAATTTCGAATTATTCACCAATTGATTCAGTATATACATGGTTTCAATTTACAATTTTCTATTTTATCTAATTAAAAACGAATAACACTGTCAGCTGAAAATCTTCAAAATATTATTCTAGCTACTCAAAGAACGGAACAAAACTGTTACGTAAGGCTGGCAATCATTTTCATAAAAAACATGTTTTGAAATTTCTTAAATGAAAAATAATGTATGAATAAATCATTTCACAACATTTTCATTAACCGTGATACCTCTATCAAGTGTAAAAAAACACAGGTTTAACATAAAAAAGTATAACCTAAGGCATTGGACATCATCTACGTTCAGAATAAAAGGTAGTAAGTCACATTTTACATTATTCTTATCTTAATTCATAACATCATCGATACCAGGAGTTCCGATCACTTACCATATCATATTAAAATTGAAGGCAGTCAAGGGGGACAAATCTTAACCAATCACAGGCCTGCAAATTGAAGAGTTTGAAGACCACTTCAAAGCCACACTGTCAACCACAGTGTACCGGTATACGCCTCTTTTGATGTACATGACATCAAACGACTAAATTACCTGTTCTGTTTTGTTGCTTCCAGTTTTACTTAGAGACAGTCAGGGTGTAGAGATGGTATGTGATCGGAACCTCTGGAGTATCGAGGATGAATACATACAAATATCTTAATATATTATAAATAATATAAAAACTCAAAATGACTATTCAGTCATTCTGTTACATAACCACGAAGCAAAATATGGCATAAATGTATTGTTCCACATTTCTCATGAATCATACAACATAAAATATTGACCGACCACGTCATTGCTAAGGATTTTAGTTGATACCGTTGACATTCTGAATCGTATAGCAATACAATTAAGAATGTATAATATGTACGCTTTACCAATACCCGAGCCAATATCACGTCCGTTAAACAAATGAATACATAACCACTGATAACTTGATTATTTTAGACAATACAAACATGTACACAACGAATAAATCATTATAACATTGTAATTTTCATTCCCCGTCAAGGTTCCAATACGTTGGTTGTAATATGAATATTACTAACTTTGCTTATAACGAAGCAATTCTGTTGACTCCTAGAGGTTCGTTATAACCGTGTTTTACTGTACTGTATAGACGATTTGTGTAATGATCTAATAGAAGATTTGCAGAATTACACGACCAGAGTTCGGCATACAAGACATCCGACCACAATGAGTAATGGCGGACAGCGAGCGAATTTGAACACTTAACACATTTTTCTGGCATATCACATGAAAACCATTTAATCTCATGTCCATTAGAATTGGTTTGTTTCCGATATATGTGCATTTTAATGTTCTCTTCGACTGAATTGTCCCTTTAAGCACATCATCTCACACGTATATCAATTTTAACACAAGTCGTAATACAAATTTGTCAAATAGCTAACAGACAAATCATATAAAACGATAATTACGTATCATCAAAGGGACACAACTCTGATGAGTCCATAATAATTAACACATATGTAATGAGGAAATCGCTAGGAATTCTTTCCAGTCTAGATGTAAAATATAACAAAAAATAAATAAAAACAAAGATAAAAAAGATACTAAAAAACATAGATTAATGAACTATGTATTCATCCCTGTCTTTTTATATTTCTTCAAACATTTGTGAATTTCAAATGTGCAACTAATAAAGAAGTGATTGATCGATAATTTCAATATTGAAACAGTTTATACACTCAGAATATATGCAACACCCAAAATGGTAGGAATTTTTTTCATTCTAAGTACCAAAAAAAATCATAAATATTGCTCAAAATGATAAATTTATTAGGTCCCAAAGCAGTTTTCAGTATTTGTATGAGTTAGGTTTACAATTGTACATATTAATCTCTGTCTTCTTTATATTTATCCAAACGTTTGTGAATTTTAAATGTTCATCTTATTAAGAAGCAATTCGTCGATAATTTCAATATTTCAAATGAGTCAGTTTTACGTTCGAAAAATATAATTACGGTAACATTGCAATTTCTATATAATATACCTGCGATATATTGTTGTAGAAACATGTCTAATCAATGTAAAATCCTGTTACTATCAACAGAAAAAACTGCAATCAATATATGTTAAGATGGTTCGGCACAAAAATCTTATAAAATCAATGCCATCAAATATTATATAATGAAATCAAGACAAGTCATCATGGATAAGTACAGCTACAAATATAAAATCATAAACAAAATAATTAATAAGGTAACTATCACAGAAAGTTTGCTAATAAGGTGACATAATTTCAAAATCATTAATAAAATATAAAACATGACTCATTTCAGTTTTCTTATATGGATAATGATACAATTTATAAAAAAAGACTACTTGTTAAGTATCCACACATCCATCATCCGAGAGTCAATATGAATCGCTATTTTTTTCAGTACACCTTTTAAAGATTCTCCACAGCCGACGAATGGTATTTTTTCTCTATCAAAATCAGGAGCAGAGTAATTATTAGTTTTCTAATTTTCAGTTACAAAAATTACTTACTTTATACAATTACCATCATTGAAAAGTTTGAGCTTCTTTTTATATACAAAAAAAATTGAAATAATTAATTGCGTCCTGATTAGACTCCACGGCACTATGCCCTATTTAGAATTAAGTGCTGATGGCGCAAATACCAAAAATACCAAAAGCAAAATAACTGATCAACTAGTTCAAATTTGTAAGTAAACAGACATTTTTTCATTTATGCTTTAATTTTTTTTAAATTTATTTTATCAGCCAAACGGAGAGTTTCTTAAAGTTTTCACGTAAGAAAAATTCACAAATAAAATAAAGTCAAAGATATACTTTTTTGTGAAAACGTGCTAGAGATATTAGTAACTTATTGAAATGTAGCGAGGTCAATATTGGGACCCAAAGCTTGAAGAATAGCATCGATTGGTGTGACAATTCCAGCTTTATATGGATAGTCATCTAAGACACAATGTCCGATTGCCATTCCGACACATACCAATTGTCCATTGTCGTCTTGGTAAAACACTGCAGAACCAGAATCGCCTCCATCGAAAAAATCCATACTCGGATAGATACCTGTAACTAAATACTGATTTTTCATCAATACTTTATCAGAACTCCCACCAAAACCTAGTCTTTTTGCAAATGGCCGAACGTCAGTACCGACTACATTCAATGCTCCTCTAGTCACGTCAGTTTTGCTTCCGAATTTCACCACAGTTGGTTTAGACAGCAATGTGTTTACATCACTACTTCTCCGCGTACATGCGTTGTTGTATTCGGGAAGTTCGTCAAACCCTGTTAATAAAAGTGAGAGACCGAAATGTATTGAGGTTTAATTGTACGCTGAAATCTAAGAGATAACACAAATAAGACCATGAAGTTATGTAACAAAGACTATTTTTATGTGTTTAAATGATTGCTTTATAAAACCCATTTATTACACTTAAATAAAAAAAAGAAATTACCATTCTAGGGTTATGCCAACTTGATTTTGATTTACTACCTGTACGCAACCCCAGACTTGACCTTTTACTTACGGAACCCCTTCAGCAGAAGACATTTAAAAGTATATAGATATAATAAGTGTATATACAAATGAAAACAGAGACCTAATGCTATCATTTGTGTTTATCTAAAAATTACTACACTACTGATCAGTTATAACTGAGTATCAATTAAGTTGTATTGCAGTTTCTATAGTTAATATTTCAACGATGTAAAATAAACAATGAAAAATAAAGAGACAAAACAGTACCTGCGTTTATGTAACTGCTCCGGTGTTCATTTGAAAAGTGACCAGCAGAAGGTACTCTAGATCGATCGGTAAGTACCACAACAGCTGCATCAATACTAGTGGAATGGTTTGGTGCAAAGACAGCCCTCGCTACAACTCCACAAGCAGTATCTTTGACAGAAGCCGTCGAATCAGTTGATGGTTGAACTACTTCAACTATCTGTTGTGCCGTAAAATCCAAAGCGTATGCATTTGTGGGCATATCAAAAAACACGTGTGAGCAGGATATAAATCCAGGATTGTTGTTGTATAGCACGAAGAGACCAAGGGTTCCGCAACTATTAGGAATACAATTTCCACTGGCATCATTCTGGGGTGTTAATCGTCCAACTTCACAGCCCATTTTGAGAGTAGAATGGCGACGTGTGCTTGATTCAGTTAAATAGCCACCGAACCTAAAGAACCCTTCGCGGACAACTACATTGATACGAACACCATGTCGTGTGCAAATTGTCCTTGGAAATTCCTCTTCCCCTAACGGGATGACGCCCTTTGTGCTACAATACAGGAGAACACATGCTTCATCTATATCCAATCCATTTCTTTTTGTTTTCACGTATCTTCCCGTAATTATGTTCAAATTACTATGTTTTAGCCAGAGACGATCACGATTGGTTTGAATCGCTTCTCTCACTCTCTGTGCATCTTCAGGTGAAAGGTCCGTTTCACCAACGGATGAAAATGTTTTCGCTTTTTTTAAAACATACGGGTTCCGGAGCTTCACGAGCCCGAGTCCACTGAAGTCATAGTCTTCAGTCTGTAGGACAGATACCGAGTATACAATGAACACTCGTGATTGAGTACCGTTATCTTCGTTTTGATGACCTGGAACGATGGTTGGCTTCAGACAAGCATGTTTTTGTCTGAGTCGATCAGCTAGTTCCAGCATGAAGACATGTTCCATGGCATTGCTTAGTAGCAATCCTTGTAAACATGACCGAATGTTATCTTCTCCAGCCAGTTTCAGTAACGATCGTACTATATCTGTTCTGTCTAGGCAACTTGCTAAGTATAACGCTGTCGCTTCCTTGACTTTAGGATATTCCGATGCCCCCTTGAATATGTCTTCGTGGATAGTACGTTGTCTATCCCAGTCAATCCTTGTCCATCTCTGAATACAATCCACCATTTCTGCCGTTCCGTTGACAGCTACTGTATGTAACAGTCGCCACGGATATTCTCCATGTGGATATGTTTCGACGAAAGTGTCTTTTAACGACATGAACGCTTTCATGTCGTTTTCTTGAACTACTGTTGCAACTTGTTTTGCACCTACAATAGTCAAATATTCCTTATATTTATGACTTTTTTCTTTCGGAATGAACACACTTTGCCCGAATGATACTATCACTGTCTGCGCCGTCATATCATCGCCCGGGCTGATACCAAGTTATGACGTCATAATTTGATATCAGCCTGGGCGGATGAGATTTCAGCCCGATATCAGCCCGGTCTTATATCACGTCATGCGGAGTATTCATTCCGGAATGTATTATTGCTACTTCGATTCGATTTCAATTTCAAAATAGCTCGTTTAAACCAATTGGATAAACGTATTGACTATTTACAGATATCATAATTAGACAGTTGATTATGATATGACTGGAGACTTTATCTTGCAGATAGTATTAGACCAAGCGAGTATTGTCCTCATTCCCGAAAACAAAGCATCGCCATTCATATATACCAATTTATAACACAAATAGGAACTATTTTGGATACAAATAAAATCACTGATTTGCTTCTGTCATTAAAAAAGAGACGATTAATTTTGCTTAAGATATATATCGAAAATTGTTCATTCAATTTTTCAGCCGTCATAACAGCCCGAGTGCGCGATATAAATAATGGCATATAATAATCTCTAAGTATTCCATGAAAATATGTAAAAGCTACACCGTGAATTTATAATGATACAATTTAACAGCATTAACTAGATCAAATTGACGCAAAAAATAGCGTTCGTTAAGATTTATAGTTTTAATAAACCCGATTATTTAATAAATGTTCGCAATATGTAGCTTTACCATCCATGCGTTTAGTTGTGATATTTTCATCTGGATGTAGTTCGCTGTCTTCGTCAGTTCGAGTGTCCTGAAAGGAAAAGCCAATATCAGTTTGTGATTTTGTTTATTTTATCACTATTTTGTTACATGTATGTTTTGATTACAACCAAAACAGGATGTTTGACATATTTAGGGACCAGAAAGAGAACACACTATACATATTCTTGGATATGGAGATATTAATCTTTTAAAATCGGTCCCATACATAAAGTTAAACACACACACACACACACACACCGTAACACCCAAACACACGCTCATATATGGATAATAAGACTGGATATATAGTTGGTATCTAATGATTAAGGCTTGAGCTGCAATATAATAGTGCACAGAACTATGAATTACTATTTAGTTAGTGGTTCCGCATGGCGTGCTAGTAAATGAGTGCTACCTTTACTTTGATCTAATAATATGTCTATCAAACCCCTTTCAGTTACCAAATCGTGTTCCTGTCTGATAAAATGGGTCCATATGTAATAGCCAAGAGACTGAAAAATGTATATTTTGACATAATTAAGCACATTTATTTGAAAAGAAACTTAATTTGATAAACCCACATAGCGATAAGGTCTTTAAGTCTGATTTAAATCTCGTATAATCCACTTTTTAATATTAATGACTGTATCTGTGCAATGTGTTACGATACAGCATGTTAATTCTGACATATTGTTCCTGATTTCATGACCAAAACAAAAGCCGAGCGTAATCAATTGTGTAATACAAATAATCATAAAAGGAAAAGTTATGATGTGGCTTACTTGTGTGTATCAATAGTTGATTATTATAATCATCATAGAACAAAAAAAAATCAAATACTTTTCAGTTGGCCAATTGACGGTTGCTTAAAGATATAACAGGTATGACAAACCTGTAATTGACAAGTAACATATGGTATTGATTAGAAACGAACTTTTATTCATGATACAAACATAACCTATTCTAGGAATCATGTTTGCCTTCTTCATTTCACTTACCAAGATAGTATTCGCGAATTTTTTAATCCCGAACTTTACATATTCCTTGGCAGAATGCGTTACTTTTGTTACGGTATCTCGAGGAAGCTGAACATTACAAAGACTTGGCATGAAAACATTGTAGGTTTTTTTTTTTTTTTTTTTTTTTTTTTTTTTTTAGATTTTTGTCTATTTATCTGTATATAGAATATGCTGCATTTGACATATTAACTTTCCCCGATGATAAGTAAGTGAGTGATGACTATATACAAGTTTTTTATATGTAAAATGTTTAATGCAATAGAATATAGAAAAATAATACTTCTGGAAACATCGTAGGTAATTGATTAAGCTATTTTATTTTGTTCTGGATCATGATATTTACACTTTTATGAGACAAGTTCATGTGTTGTTTCCATGTAATAGATATATGTAGCCCAGGCGGAAATCAAACTAAACCCGATTGCTTACCCGTTTTAGTACCAATCCACGTTCTACCAAAACATTAAGCATTTCGACGTCGTCAGTATGTACGAGTCTATCTATAACAGGGTCAGGAATCTGAAAAACAGAATCAGCCATGATTATATCGCAGGTTTTGGAAGTCATAAATACGATTTCGCTGACTACTGTTATTAAATTCTTAACTAAGAATATTAAAAAAAATGTTATTATTTCTTCACTACAATTATCAAACTTATCTACCACAAGGCTGACCAAGTAACAAAAAAGATATATCATTGAATGACACAAGAAAAGAAAGTAACTTTTATAATATATAAATATATCGATTTAAATCGCAAAAGGCTGAAAATGAATATGATTATTGAAGTATATTGGATCTAAGTCAGACATGTTCGCTAAATACTTATTTCAGTTGCGAATTATGGGAGAATGAATACATTATTTATGGAACGTCAAATTCGACATGGAACAGTATGTTGAATTTCCTCTTGTCCTGCTAAAATTCATCCTCCAAATAATGACCACTGAATGCAGCTGACATCTAATGTTGAGGTCTGCTAGCGATTTCATAGAAATGTCTCATGAAATATCTTATCAATTAGGAAGAGTTCAATAACCACCTTCTGTCAGTGGTCTATGTCAGAAAATTGTAGAGGGAGAGCTTACCCGTTTAACTTCCAATCCTCCTTTTAACAAAGCCTTTAGTATTTCGATGTCGCGAGTGTTTACGAGGTCATCTATGGCATCTTCAGAAATCTGAAAATAATACACAACCCAATTTTATGGTGCAGATTTTGTTGGATCTCTTTCGAATAAAAATATCACTTAAAAGGCTATTGTTGCTGAGTAATTTAAGCTGCCACATTTAAAGTCTCAATTCTATTCAGAACAAAACATTAAGCTGTGGCGTATCTGATGATTTTAATGTTATGGTTCGTCTGCCAAAAAACTACTAAAAATACAAATTAGCTGTGTATTTTAAATCATGCATTTTTGTAACTTGTCTGTAGTAGTAAAATAATGTTGTCAGTTATTAAAGGATGGAAATGTAATTTGTAAATTTCCCTTTATATACCGGTTAGATAAAAAAATCGCGAATATTTCAGATTAGGCGTTTGGTAGAATAGTCCGTTTTGAAATTGTACAGAAAGAGCTTACCCGTTTTAGTTCCAATCCTCCTTCTAACAAAACTTTTAGCATTCCGATGTCACGGTTGCATACGAATTCATGTATACAGTGGTCAGGAATCTGAAAATGATATACAGAAGCACATAAATAATATATGGTTAGTATCTCATAATACAAGGTTGGTTTCGGAGGTAGTTGTACATGTATAACATAATAATGTATGTTTGTACTTTCTCATCTATCAGAGTTCCATTTGTGTCATTTCACCAGTAGATTGTCGCACATTTTGTATGCGTTACACACAGCAAAACACAACTTAATGACACCAGTAAAAGGCAGAATACAGCCTTTTGATTATCTACAAGTAAATAGTCGAGCAATATATTGGGACGTCACTAAGCGATAGTAATTTCTTATGACTAAATGAACCAGAGGCACATCCATTTAAAAAAAAAACCCAGTTAATCAACCAAGAGGTATTAATTGTATACACTGTTCCAAATAATAGCTCATTTGTGCACAAATACATAAGAAATGTGCTATTTTGGTTACAGACATGAAACTTAGTTTGCTCCTCGATAAATATATTATAGATAAATTAAGATTAGGAGCCACCTGAAATCATGTCCATTTTTAGCTGAATGCGCCATTCAAAATGGCCGCCATTCAGAATTTTCGCTAAAATAGAAAAATCAAGATAGGATTGTCAAATACCAGTTAAATGCTACAAAAGAGTTTCCAAAATGCAGGAAATGATGCGTGTGGTATGATAGATTCCAAATGCTTAAATTTCAATACACCAGAATTCAAAATGGTTGCCAAAAAAGGTGAAATTAATTGTATTTCCCAATATCAGTGTCCAATTTTCTAAATAACCTACCTTTTCAATTCTTTGGTGGCTTATTGTTTTCAACATGATCCCAGTACCATTCCAGTATAGGCATGACTTTTTTTAATATTGAACGCACTTCCGGTTGTGATGCTAATCGGAATTGATTTTATCACGCCTAACAAGCATTATTTTAAAAATAACGAAGGTGGTCATTATTATGTAGATGTTTAAGAAACCTATGCTTTATTTTGAATTTTTGGGTACACAATATCTTGAATAAAAAAGATTTCATTGATGTATTCTATCGTTCTGCATTTTTGTCAGCAAGTGTACCTCGCATATAAAGGGTAAATATGTGAGCAATATTATGTTTGACGAAACTAGCTACATGTTTTTTTAGTCTAGATGACACAAACTATGCGATATGGTTACCTGTCCATGTCATAAATATGGTTGTACTGTGAAAAATGCATCCGAAAATAACAAAACGAAACTTCGCTATGCACAAAATGGCCATTTTCGTCCATTGCAATGGACCTGGCTTATGATCAAACCAATGCTATATTCAAGAGCGAACGATGTGCTATTGAATTTAAACCAAATCCCTAAGCTTTGAGTTGCAGGACCAGAATTAGTCATTATCACAACGGATTTCGAAACATCCATTAAAAACTCCACCAAACATAAATAAACACATAGAACAAAACAAGTCATCACAAAACGCGTTTGTTAGACATTCCCGAAACTTGGTTGGTGTTTTATTTGGAATCCATTCATAGAGTCGTGATCTTGTAAGACTCGACACAAGGGACATAGCCGATTCTATACCATGAATTTAAACGCAATCAACAATCTTAGGCCTTTACTAAAGATCATCTCATGGACAGATCAAACGCAATTGTAGAGCCAATAAAAAAGACCAAACCGGCCAAATTCAGCCAACCATCCGCAAGAGAGACATCTTAAACAAGCTTGAACATATCCTCATTGAAAACATAATCACTTTTCTTAAGACTTTATATCGCTTGCCAGTCTAGACCTAGCTGAGAACCACGCCTGTCCACCATCACCCTCTCAACTTAAGTAAGGTTTGAAATCTGGTCTTAATACCTCGAGACGTATGTGGAACCTTTGGAAACAGATGATTTGAGGGAGCAGTTATAGTAAACATTCTCAGATTAGTTTGTGTCATAACATTCGAAAACTTATCTGTCTTATCTGTACAAGAAATTATCTCGCCCTGCAATCATAAGGAAGGCAACACGAGGATGATCATTCATATAACAGATACAGTTAACGAAGTGTATGAAATATTTCCCATCTAAACAGTGGACAGATACAGAAGTTGATGCCTTAGTAGTAGCAGCTGTTACCAAATTCAGCAATAGCGAAGTATGGATGGCCTTTGAAACTTGGAATTATCGATACATCCCTGCTCAGGATACTGCCTCCGCTTGTGGCCCTGAGAAATCATTAAACCTTCCATTATTCCATGCCTACACCAGATGTGTCGCTGTATCGGCATTTAATACACAATGCACGAAAACTGCTTGGAATACAAGATATACGGAGAAACAAATTATGCATTTCCAACATTATCAGGGGACCAGAATATATATTCTAGAAAAGTTTGCACTGCACATGTATACTAAAATTATGCTCAAACCATAGATGTTTACATAGTAAGGCAGAACACTGGACATGATTCCGCCACTTACAGGTGCATTTGAGTAGCACACCAAAAGTGCAACATATCAGGGAGCATATTGATGGGAAAATGTAACCAAAGCGATCATGGTCTAACTGAGTCCTGACAAATGGGGATGGGTCATTAAGGATGGTTGGAAGTTGCTATGGACGATGATACCGGTTTCATGTAAGTTTGAGGGGGTTAACTGTAATGCGAAGAGAAGTATTATCACGGCAACATATTGTTAAGTCGAATTAGGTCTTGCCTTGAATGTGAAACCTGCGAGTGGTCTTCAGAGTAAGCGAAGACAGGTATATTAACATTTAACATAATTATATAGACTGACAGAAAATGTTTGCATTGTGGTATTTGGAAGCGTGGTTGACAAGAATGCTACTCCAATAACAAAACCAAACGCAAATCCTTTCACGACTTGGAGTTTCTGTTTGTGATGTCGAATTAAATTGAATTAAGCCTCTTACTACTATCAGATTCGAACTATACAATCGTTTCTTGAATGTGCAACATGCAACTGGTGAAGTCAGATAAAATTTAGCAGACAGACTGGCAGTAAATGCTTAAATTAATGTATTTCAATACTTACTTGGTGATCTGCTGTCGCCTTTTCCCCTTCATAAACCACAATGATTCCTATAAATTACTCTATGAAAAATCTGCTAGAAATCCCTAATACCATCATGCAAATAAAATAATATCTGATACATTTCCACCAAAAATTGAAAACAGGAGTTTCTTTTGTGAAGTAGATGACCCTATCTGAGTGTCTGAGTCTATCCTTATCCTTATCCGAGTCTACTCGGACATGATCCATGTGGTTTCATTATATTTGACGAATATTCCAATCAAAAGAAAAGATAGCATTCTTGTGAATATATTATACAATCGGTCTTTATCAATTAGTAATCAATTACGTTATGCTGACTCAGTATTTTGTTGTTTTGATGACAATAATGCAAATTCCTACTTGATAACATATTTTCGGTGTACACTAATACGTTACACTACCATTGTATGGTATTTTTAGTAAAAAGGACAATGAAAAGGTTCATATATTTGAAGGAAATTGATTAATTTGAATTTTTAGTGTTTGTAGCGGCCGTTTTGAAAAATGACCGCCATATCTGTCTAGGAATCAAGTGGCTCCTAACCAAAATTCACTCAAAATATGTTTCTTGACATATATGCCAAGTTTCATGTTTGTAACCATAATAGCACAATTGGGTCACCAATCCACCGGGCTAAAAGACAATTAGTTTTTGGAATGAGAGTGCCACTGAGTTGTACTTCCTTCAACAAATTTAGATTCGCCATTTATATTTCAAAATAAAATTTAACCTTATTAGTATGAAAACTGTATGAATGCATCCAATAGATCATAATCTAAATTTCGTCGGCCAGATTTACCTGTTAACGGGAAGCATGTTCGGATGCTTTGAAGGCAAGCACATTTTGCTTGTTCAATATTTAGAAAATTAAAAATAATATTTTGTGGTCAATTCACAACCAGTTGCAGATGCTACATGCTTTCCCTGTAGAGACAGGGTGTCGGGACTGTGGTGTCGGGAAGGCCGTTGGAGGATTACATATTCTGGATTGATATAACAAAGATTAAAATATGATTTTCTATTGTTTGATGAAACCTGACTTTAGTGACAACCCATGAAGAACAAAGTTCTTGTTGTTGTCCGTACACTATCCTGGGGAATTGGGCGATGTCTAGTCTCTAATTTCTAGCCGTGTACACTGTTTATCCTTCATGCCCACGTTATACTGTTCCCGATTTTGATATCCGATGGCTATACGAAAATGGACTTTTCAGTTTCGGGCAATATGAACACGATTGTAAACCATCAGTTAGAATATTATCTTTCTCTTTTATATGTTTGATGTCAAGATTGAATTCTTGCAAAGTCAAACTCTACCTGAGAATGTTTTTGTTTTTCATTTCCCCAATGAATGCCAAAGGGATGTGGTCGGTGAAGACTAACACTTGCACAGCTGTAGTGCAAAGATAACCACACAGAACTTTCTGGAAATAGTTCATAAAGCATTACCCAGAACATTGTCTTTCCATTTGATATGTTTGATGTCAAGATTGTACTCTTGCAAAGTCAAACTCCACCTGATAATTCTTTGATTTTTGTTTTTCATTTTCCCAAGTTAAAGGGTTGTGGTCGGTGAAGACCAACAAATGTAGTCAGATATACACATCAAATTGGTTCAAGGCCAAAATCAATGCTAAACATTCTTTCTCAATGGTGGAATAATTTCTCTGGTGTATGTCAAACTTT
>SAYR01013870.1:314901-339723 GCA_004382745.1 Argopecten irradians irradians
TTCCCTGAATTACTGAGAGTAGGGTTCTCCGAGTATTTGGTTATTACATGATCATTTGTGTGACATATATTTTTTTTTCTGCTATATTAGATACGTCCATATGAGATCCACTTAATTCATTATATAATTACATCAAAGTATAAATTGATCAATAACATGTGTGATTGATTACCATATCCTTTTGATGTCATTTAAAACTTGTAATGTTTATTTTACCGTATCCTCATCTCCACACACCCATAATAAAATTTCCAATTTTATATTAAGGGGGGCGGCATTTTATATATATGTATATGATATGGGTGTGCTGGAGATGCTGAGATATCGGTCTAAGGGAGATAACCTTAATTATTATGTTATGCAATATATTATGTAACTCTCCTCTCAGGAGGAGAGAAAAAAGGAGTTGTGAATAAAAAATGGAAGCCGACATGCTGTGTTCATCATCGCTCATCAAAAAAAACCCATCATATAACAAAACATATTCCATGACACAGGCCCAGTTACCAAGGCTGACTTTAAATAAACAACAAGTATTAGCTTCCCAAAAAAGCTAAGAAGGCTACCATACAGCATTATTTATTAGGAAGCGATGATAGGAGAGCTTGACGCATTGTTCTGTTCACAGTTAGCTGCCATAGTTCTTATGATAATTCATTTTCGAAGAATGGTAATTTAAATGCTTTCGCATTCAATGTAAAAGATAATCAACTTCATGATATTTTTGAAAGGGCCACTAGGCTACCTTCCCAAAAATAGAAAAATAAAAGTTTCTTTAAAATAATACGTCCTGCGTTTTGAAAATGAACGTTTTGTTTATTTCAATAAAGTTGTTCAGAAAGTGCAGTGGGCCTTTCCCCAATGCTAACAAGTTTTCCGTTTAATAGTAATGTATTGATATGCATAAACATGTACTTTCACAGGTTTGTGTAATACATATCATACGCATAGAAAAAAAAACATAACATTTATGTTAAAACTATAATTTACTTTAGTGTATACACTTCCACAAATATCCCCTAAGTAAAGCCTAACTTTGTTTCATCATCTCCAATATACAGACACTTTTTACAAGTAGGTCACATCTAGCTACATGTGTAACAGTACTAGTAAGGCTATATATAGATGATCCACGCGCTCCCGATAGTATAAACAAAACTCGGCAAATCACCGAACTATTTCCGTCAATTTTTCCGAGGGGATCCGATTGCGAACTAATGTTCTATTCAATGCGTTTAGTGCCGCCTTGTGCGATTTCTGAGAATAATGTCCTACAACCAGAAAAAAACATTCGTACTTCTCTGTGTTTATCAAATGATAATTTATTTGCAAACATTTTCCCACTGGTACCACTTACACACATGAAATCTTCAAGTAACCAATCAACACACGTAAATCGTTTTGGCCAACCAATTTAAGTGAGCAGAGTATTTATAACCATGTGAAATCCAAACAAACAACATGGCAGGCAAAGCGACCGATTATAATAGCTACCATCATAGCTACCATCCAAGGATGGTAGCAACAACAGCAATACACAATGACCATCTGAAGTCGTACAGTTATCTAAGTTGACAGTACAACAGGTCACCGTTAACACAGCACAGGAAGCTAACACCACTATCAAAATTTACCTAAGCGTTAAGGCTCACCTGGTTAAACGACTGACCAGTAGCTGACACCTCTCGTTGTCAGGACAACGCGCGTGGGACAATCCATGAGATGGACAGTACCTTAAACTTTAAAATATATTGAATACTGTTTGCCCTAAATGGACGCAGGCCCCGCGTAAGGGTAAAAATTGGATTTTGTAATCAATCAGCGATTAATTTCCCTTTGTGAACGCAGGCCTCTGGAGGATGAAGAAAATGTGGAAACACCGGATTTATTTTTAAGTGTGATAAACCGTAAATGTAATTATTAATTCGACGGAGTTTTAAATTTACTGGATTTAATTAATTCCAAAACAGTGATATTGGGGGGAAACTTTTGATTCTGTATTTGTTGTTTTAGTTTTACCTCTGAACTTTTCGAATTCCCAAGAGAGTTGTATGTTAGTTAGCTATAATACTTAAGATGATAATTACCAATCGTTGACAGATTATTTAAGATGATTTGTGTTAAGATGTTTGCGTGGTCACAAACTCTTTAAAAGAAGGGGTTTGTGTAGTGATTTTGAGGATATAAAGTGCGTTATTAGAATGGCTGTATGTTTAGGAAAGAAATATGTTTTATTTTGTGTAAACAGGGAACAAAGCTTTAGTCAAGTCAATATGTTCTACTCAAGTACGGAAGTCTTTGGGTACGGTAAAGGCCGTGTAGTAGTCTGGCATTGGTTTACGGATCTCGCTTTGGTTTGTAGAAAGCACCTTGCCATTTAAACGTTATAGTTTACGGAGACACTGAAAGTCAGTTGTTTACACGTAGTGGTCATCTAGGTAAAGATCCTTGCGGATATAGCCTAGGTACATATTAGGCACATGTTGAGCACGTTTGAGGTAAAATGTTAGGATTGGTCAATAGAACAATTTGGGAGTTAATGAATATTAATTGGTAGTGGAGCTGTATAAATAGAAGTGCGCGCTTTACATATTCGAGAGTTTTCTGTATTTTTAGTAGGTGGAAGTTCCGTTACTTTGTGAGTACGTATTTGTAAATAGACTTGTGTGAATATTGTGTGAAAGAGCGTGGCCATGGTTTAGTGTGAAAGTAGGATGGGATTTATACTGTTGTTAACTGTATGTACTTCGGATTAACTGTGGATTAATAAAGTTCGGAACAATAACCATGTTGTCAAGTCATTTATCGCACCACATTTCATCCCAAAAATAACTCATAACCGTTACAAATGCACATTAACAAAACATAACTCTACACCTTGACGCATAACACTACTACCACACGTCTCCTCAGACAAAGGCATTAGGCTATCCTACCTGATATCAAAGAATGAGAAGCCCAAGTATGTCGCGAAATCTTCACAGGTTTCAAGTTGGTGATATCACTTGTGAGGGAAACCAAATCTTCAGAAATGAAGGGAGAGTACTTCTCCAAGACAACACAAAATTTGAGCACTTAATCTCAACAGACACTTTAGAATCTTCCACGAAATCAATAAGTTTCTGACTAGGCTTTGACATAGCTAACACAGAATGAACTGACTGTTAAAGCCTTTGCTCCTTACTCTGGAGGGAATAACATTCAGACATAACATGCCCCAATTTCTTGCATTATTTACAAACAGGACCAAAACGAGACCCCACACCTGCCCTATGACCTGTTTTAGAATCAGCCGTAGTCTTATCACATATTTTATGTTTGTAGTTAATGCTGTACTACAACAATAATATTCTGAAAATGTACTCATTTCAATGAATGAGATATTTAAGTGATTTAATCATAAAGAAGAATTATCCAAACTATTTATTTTCAAAATACTCTGAAGGTTAGGAATAGCCTGCACATGTTAAACGCAGTTATCGGTCCTTTTGGTAGTCACGTGGATGTCAAATATGTTCTACGTTAATACCTTTCGAAAAGTTCTCTCGGTGCACTCTTTTCCGTATATTAACACTTCCAACATTTGGTATGATATTATACAAATATAGCATTTTGATGAGGTCGATACATGGTGATATCGACCGAGGACGTATTCCGAGGTCGATATTTGTTCGGTGGTCGATATAACCATGTATTGCCAGAAATCAAAATGCTGTAATTGTTTCATTATTTCTATGGATTTTTACATTATGAAATGAGTGTGAATCTAAATAAGCATCGCATTGTAAATTCTGCTCTGTGAGTCTATATGTGTTATTGGAAAGGGTGTGCCGACCGACCCTCTTTACGGGAAGGGAGTTAATGCCATCTACCATAGCAACAGTAACGATAATGAAAGCGAAAGTAAAACTAGAGAAAGTTAAAAAAAACGTGTGTACAAAGCAGTGACGCAATCGTTTCCGTTTGAAGTGCAGCGGGGCAAAGGTCACCACACTTGAAGTCCGTCGATTGTGGCGTAATAGCGCATGTGAGCTGTCTTTTCCCTGCCCCGGTAAAAGACAGAGGTATATTTCCTTTTGTTAGGTCTTTTGTTCTATGTGACATGACATGGACAAGTCGATTGATATGTCGCTAGATACCATTGATATGCCACATTGGTATCTTTTCGGACCAATTACTACATATTTACTTCTCTACAAGCTGAAAATGATAGATTTATATGATGTTTTTTTCCATATTTATACACTTGTTCTGGTTTTAGCGACACATTTGTTATGCGTCAATTGTTCGCAAATTAAATGCAAAACAGACGTATTACAACCGGTTTGATCAATTTAAATTTTTAATGAGTGTTATACATGTGCTAATGGTGTCTTCTTTAGCATCGTAGTTATATCGTGATGACATCGTTGACGATGTCTTCACAACTGTCTTACAATGTTTTCACGTACTCGTGTTGAGCTCTTAAGGCCATCGGATAGCTTCGTGTTCCCTTAGTATTGCGTTCGATTATAAATGTGTCCATTGTCGCCATTGTTCATTACACGAAGGAAAGACCAATTAGACAAGAACTGTCGTGATGTCCTCACGAATGCCGTACGAAGGGGCAAGATGGACACGCGAATTCAACACGAAAATGAACCTTGGTTTGGTGTTGGAGCAATTTTTGGTATGCCAAACATCTGAGCGTCACTCACGAAGTTATAGCCGGAACCTGTAAAAACTTCCTAAGTGGTCATACGATGGCTAAAGATGGCCTCAAGAATGTCCCGATGCGACCACAATCAGCGCCGAATTTGAACACTTTCATTGTTTTGCGTCCATCCTGTGTCAAATTCGGGACAGTGTAACGCTAGCATCAACTATTCCTATTATAGATGACATTCAAAACGAAAGCAAATTGTCGGCTATTTTCTTGGCTTTGCCCGAAGCGAACCGCTTCTTTGATATGCAGGAAAGATTCATTCATTAAACCGAATGAGGGTGTACTCCTTTACACTGCCGTGGCAAATATATAAACTTCACAGAACTTACCCGGTTTACGTCCCATCCTCCTTCTACAAATATCTTCAGCATCTCATCGTGGCGCTTGTATACGACTTTAGTTATAAACAAGTCAGGAATCTAAAAATAAGATACAAGACTATATGTAGCTGTTTTTGTTGAGTATCTTTCTGTTAGAAATATGACTTAGTAAGCTTTTGTTGCCAGATATTGTTTGGTGTCATATCCATAAAAAACCCTTCTTTTTTAATTTCATTTGATGATTGCAATTAGCAAATTAACAAACTGAGTCTCATATCGACTTATTTTTTTCAAATGAAAACCTCCATCAGAATAAGACATTGTGCCGCTTATCGAATAGTTTTTTTTCTAATATAGATTTTTAAGAAATAAACAAAGTTAAATATGACATTAATTTAATATCGTGGTGTGCTTGGGTTTGAGCTATTATGAATCAAAAATACCTATTTGATATCAATTGTGATTTTACCGGAATTTCACTATTTTGAGCATACACATGACAAACAAAAGCAGCATTTCGCACATTGGTTGTCTGATTAATATGAATAATAGCAAAAATGTCAAAAACGACGAGTTCTTCAAGAAATAATAATATCACACACTTAACCCATTATTTTCACTCAGAACAGATGTATATGTTACCCCTACCCCCTTAATTTTGAAGATGAGTTTCCCCGTATTTTACCAATTTTGGCAGATTCAACGTTTCACAGAAAAAGTTCTGAACACTAATTTTTTAAACAAAATTTGCAGTACAAAAGAAAGAAAGTTGCAGTTACTAAAACTATCATAAAGATAGGACATTAGTGTGATTATTTTTTGTCATGATACAAAATCGGTTATTTTTCAGCATTTCTTACTAAAAATTAAAATCACTTTATCTTCACTTCAATGTAAATGTACATTTCTTTATCATGCTGTTCAGGTAAATGGTTGAAGCGGAATTTCAAATTTTCAAATCGCAACTAAGATATGTTTTACTGTGAAATAGAACACATTGTGTAAATATTACAGTTGAACGATTGTTAGATTGCAAATGATATCGGGGTGGCATATAAATATAATAGTGCCCGTTAGGTAACCTTTAATTGTTGATTAATAAACAAAATCTTACATGGTCATAGTAAGATGTTTTGTTGAATGACCCGAACATGACGTTTAACAGCAAGTTCGCTGTCAGGAAAGTGTACGGAAAGAGCTTACCTTTTTTAGTTTCAATCCTCCTTCTAACAAAACTTTTATCATTCCGATCTCGCCATTGTGTACGAGTTCATGTATAAAAATGTCAGGAATCTGAAAGTTATGCAGAACAAGGACATATGATGCTGTTTTTGTTTCGCTTTTTTCTGTTATAAATATGACTAATTATACTAATGTTCATAGAAAATAAACAAACCATATTTCATTTCATAACTTGAATTAGCAATATTGTATCAATATTTTTTTCTTTATTCTTAACTTGTAACTGATCCCATCATTAAAATGCGATGGTCTATGCGTCAAACAGCTGCTCAAATGCAAATTACATTCATTAAATGAAACAGTAAAGGAAAGCATTTTAATGTATCGACAACGGTATAATTTATTTATAAACGCAAACGTAAATTTAGTGACAAAGGCGGGACATGTTTGTACAAAACAATATTCAAATAACAACTTTAATTTTACATCATAAATGTATTATTTGGTATCATTGAGATTGTATTGATGAAGAAAAAACACAATGAGTTGGTAATTTTATATGAACGGGCATTCCTCGTAGTGCTTTCAGATGCTAATTATGGAAAGATAAATATCACCTTGAGAACGGCTAATTCCACATAACGCACTATATATGCTGAATAGTTTGTCCTGATAGAAATCACCCTCGCAGTAATGAAAACTGAAAAAAGCTCAAAGCTAATATTGATATTTAAAAAACGATTTTTTTGAAAATATTTGCACTTTTAATTAAGAGAAATGCATTTCCAAGGTATGGAGCATTAAGTTAAATAGCCATCATCTGTGATTGCTATCACGACAGTGTACACACAGAGCTTACCTGTTTTAGTTTCAATCCTCCTTCTATTAAAACTTTAAGTATTCCGATCTCGCGATTTTCTACGAGTTCTTGTATACAATCGTCAGGAATCTGAAATTTATACAGGACAAAAATATATGATGCAGTTTTTGTTTGGCTTTTTTCTGTTATAAATATGACTAGTTATACTATAGTATCGATACTTTTTTCTTTATTTTAGCTTGTGACTGATCCCATCATTTAAATGTGATGATCTATGCGTTAATTAATTGCTCAAATGCAAATTACATTAATTAAATGAAACAGTAAAGGAAAGCATTTTAATTTATCGACAAAGGTATAATTTGTTAATAAACGCAAACGTAAATACGAAAGTGGGACATGCTTGTGCAAAACAATGTTCTAATCGCAACTTTAGTTTCACATCTTATAGGTATCATTTGGTATCATTGAAATTGTATTGATGAAGAAAAAACACAATTAGTTGGTGATTTCATATTAACAGGCATTCCTCGTAATTCTTGATTTGGCAATATTATATCGATGTTTTTTCCTTTTAGTTTTTTAACCCCTTTACGAAGAAAAATATATCTTGTGACTGATCCAATCATACAAATGTGATTGACCATGCGTCAAACAACTGCTAAAATATAAAATTACCTTCATTAAATAAAAAAAGAAATCATTTTTATATAACTACGTGGAATGATAATGACGATTATTCGATAACACATGACATTGGCTGTAATAGTATAATGATGGTATTATTTAATGATGAAACTTTAACCTGTAAAAATAAACTTTGCATACCGGTATACTTTCAAAAGCGAGCACGGTCCAGATAAGGCGTTTGGTCCGCCTTGAGCTTTAAATTGATTGTGATTACGATTTCTGCTTTTAATACAGCTTCATTTTTGTCTATAAACACGAACTTAAATTTACAGAAGAGGACATGAAATGTCAGTGTGAAAGAATAATCGTAGCATAATCTTAATTTTCCATCTATATATTGTTTAGATGTATTGATATTGATCAAGAACAAGTAGACGTTAATAAATGTGTGTTCAGTGATATTGTTCGCATTGCTTTTAACGTTTAGTAAAATCAAATATGTTTTTAAACAGATAAATACTGTTTTCAGATGCGAATAATAAATAAATGCCACCTGGAGAACGACGAACACGATATAAAGCAATACGTATGTCTATGTTGAATTTACTGGTAAAATCCATCCTTCCAGTAATGACAAAGGTAAACAGATGAAAGCTAATTTGAGGTTTTTCAATGTAAAACCAATTTTCATGATGTAATACTTACCATAACTTTAGTATGCAAATACGCTACCTACACCCATCTTTGTAGCCCCAACAAACATAAGATTAAAGTTATGGTAAGTATTACATCATGGAAATTGGTTTTACATTGAAAAACATCAATTTCATTTCCGTAATACGTTACCATAACTTTAGTATGCGAATTCGTCTTACCGTAGTGGAGAGTCCGAAGCCAGGCAGCCCAATCAAACGGCGAATCCAGGAGACAAGCCCCAGTAGGGAGAATAAAAAAGGGTTCCAGGAACCCCCCGAAGAAAAGGGATAAAAATGGAATACCTCCCAGAGAAAAGAGGAGTGCCATCGTGATGCCTGCCCGCATACAGTTAAAACCAAATATAAATACCATGTCTAGGGTGGAGGGACAGTCACAGACTGAGCCGCCACAACTGGACCCAAGGAAAACAGTCCCTCAGAATGAGAGGACAGGGACCGGAGGTAAAAGTCAGTGAAAGTAGACTGACCACGCCAAAAGGTAGCAGACATGATGTCCTGGAATGAGGACCCATTTAGGAGAGCCAAAGAAGCTGCAAGGGCTCTATCCTCATGAACCCTCACCTTGCATTTCGCCCGAGATAGATCATTAGATTGCTCATAAGCAATCTTGATCACCTGACATATCCATCTGGAAATGGACTGGGAGGAGATATCCTGCTGACCCTGTTTAATGGGCAAGAATAGACGAGATCGAGTACCTCGCCCCCCCACCCTAGTTTTATCAAGATAAAACCTAAGTGCTCGACAGGGACACAGCAACTGATCATTCTCCTCAGACTCAACAGAGACTGCCAAGGAAGGAATCCTAATGGGATCGGGCGAGAAACCAGGAACCTGATTCTTTGCACAAAAAGGCAGGATCAGTGAGAAGGGTAACGGCAGAGCTATCTCTGGCCCAACGAAGGCACGAAGAGTGAACAGACAAAGCATGAATATCACTCCTCCTACGGCCTGAGGCAAAGGCAAGCAGGAAGACAGTCTTAAAAGTTAAAAACTTTAGGGAGACAGACCCCAAAGGCTCATAAGGAGCCCCCTTCAGTGATTCTAACACAAGTGCTAGGTTCCACTGTGGAGCTAACTGCCGTACCCTAGGCCTGTCCAGACTGAAGCCCCTAATCAAGGCAGACAACGAGGTGGAAGACCCTACCTCTGGTCTATCATGAAAAGAAAGTACACTGGCAATAACCGTGCGGTATCCGGCAATAGTACCAGAGGCAAGATCCCGCTCCCTAAATAAATAGAGAAGGAAATCTGCAATCAGCTGGACAGAAGCCTTGATCGGATCAATCTTCCTGCCGATACACCAATTACAGAAGATCCTCCAGCGTGACTGGTAGACGGCAGAACAGGACGACCTAATTGATCGGGCGATGCGGGCTGACACGTCTGAAGAAAAGCCTGCCTGAGCGAGGCCTCCTGAGATAGCTTCCACGCGTGAAGGTGGAGGATCTCGGGACGTGAATGCATCGTCCGTGACCGTGGCTGGCGCAGGAGATTGAATCTGGGTGGAAGAACCAGAGGAACATCCACCAGAAACGACAAGAGTTCCGGAAACCAGAGTTGTCTCGGCCACAGGGGCGCTATCAGAAGGAGGGAGCAATGATGCGTCCAAAACTTCTGTAGAACCCTGCCCACCAGGTTGAATGGAGGGAAAGCATAAGCCTGCATCCCCTCCCAATCCAGAGATAGCGCGTCCACAGCCCAAGCCAATTGGTCTGGCACCGGAGAGACAAAGGTTGGCAACTGGTTGTTCAGGGAAGTGGCGAAAAGGTCTATATGAGGCCTGTCCCACACCTGACAATTGCCCTCGAAGATCGAGGGATTTAGTTGCCATTATGTCAAAACCGGCTGGCGGCGCCTGGAGAGTATCCGCCAGAACATTCAACCTGCCTGGAAGATGCTTGACTAAAATAGTCAACTGCATTTCCTGACAGAGAAGAAGAACACGGATAGCGAGGTCCCCCACTGTCTCTCCAGATACGCGACAACTGTAGAATTGTCCGTAGCCACACAGACCACCTTGGAATGCAGAATCTTTCGAAAAGCCTGCAAAGCCAATAGAGCAGTCCTCATCTCCAGCACATTAATGTGCTCGGAGAGCTGATCCCCAGACCATTCCCCCGACTGGCAATGGCCATCGAGGTAAGCCCCCCCCCCCCAACCTGTCATGGACTCGTCCGTGAACAAGGTCATGGTGGGAGCTAGCTTGGACAACGGAACCCCCCGTAGAACATTGTCTTTGAGAGTCCACCATCGTGCAATCTCCTTCACGGACTGGTTGAGAGGAAGCCAAGCCTTCCATTCCCTGCTGGAGGAACCCAGTTCGCGAGGAGAAACATCTGGAGAGGTCTGACGTGAAGTCTCCCCAGGGGGTCTACATCTGCCAGGGAGTTGAGATAACCCAGAAAACTGAGAAACCAACGCACCTGGACGTGTGACCAACCGATGAAGGTCAGAGCAAGATCTCTGGCCTTCTCGAACTTCTCCAAAGGTGGAAGGGCAATGCCCTGAACCGTGTTGAAACGGTTTCCCAGGAAGACAAAGTCCCGAGAAGGGGAGACCTCGGACTTCTCTCTGGAAGGAATGAAGCCGACTTTGAGCAAAAGTTTTAGGACCAGACGGGTGTTCTGCACCAAAGATTCCCGCACTAGGTGGAGCATAAGGGAATCGTCGAAATAGATGCGAACATCTATTCCCCTGGAGTGCAGAAACCCCACGACAACCTGCAGCAGCTTGGTGAAAACCAAAGGAGCTATCGTGAGCCCGAAAGGCATGGCCCGGAACTGAAAAAACCTTCCCGTTGCAAGTGAAACGGAGGAATTTCCGTGCCGACTTCTTGATGGGAATGTGGAAGTAGGCATTCTTCAGATCTACTGATGTAGCCCACATCCCCTCTCTCACCGAAGCTATGATGCTCCGTGGAGTCTCAATCTTGAAGTGTGGAGAATCTACGTGCCTGTTGAAGGCACTTAGATCTATGATGGGACGCCAAGCTCCGGACTTTTTCCGAACCAGAAACATTCTGGAATAAAGCCCGGAGTGCATTCCACCATAGGCACCTCCTCGACCGCGCCCTTTAAAAGCATGGTCCTTACTTCCTCCTGGATGGCAAGTCATTTTCTGGATTCCCAGATAGGTCTTGATGCCAAGGGCGGATCCCGCAAGAGGGGAATGCCCAACCCCTCCTTGACCACAGACAAGGCCCATGTGTCCTCTGTGATTTCCTTCCACTCAGGGAGGAAGAAGGACAGATGACCTCCTACAGGAAGATCGGGACGAGGAAGATCGAGACCCTCCCAGACGGGAGAATCGCTTCCTAACCCGAAACTGAATCCTGCGGGAGAAGGAGTGGAATCTAAAACTGGAGGAGCGGAGTCCTCCAGAACAGACCCCTCGTTTGGAAAGGCCAAGGAGGGGGAAAAGAGTCGGGCACTCTTCTTCTTACGTCCAGGAGGGTTCTTGCCCTTCTTACCCTTCCCCTTGTTGCCCTTGAAGTAAGGCTTGACTTCGGCTGCGCAGTAGACTGAAGAGCTGAAGTTCTAGCCTTCTTCTTGGGAGGCACGGACCCCTGCGAGGTACTGGCCTTCACGGTCTTCAATCTCTTCAAAAGATGGGCAGATGCGAGCGAGTCCTCCTTCAAATACTTCTGAACAGAAGGAAGAGTCCCTCCAAAAAGAGTGGACCCAGAGAAGGGGGCAGTCAACAATCGGGACCGGTAAGGTTCTTCGAGCGGGCAGTTTTTCAACACAAAAAAACGCCTAGCCAACAAGACATTGGCAAGCAATGACACCTGTAAAGACGCCAAGGCTCTCAATGCCCTGTTCAGGGTAGAGGTAACTCTTTCCTGAATGTCGGCCTGCTCTGTCTCAGATATCTGACCCTCAGGCACATCGGATACCATATATAGACTAACCGTCAGAAAGTCTATATAAGACAGAATTTGAATGGAAAGGCGCAGCAGCCTCTCCATCTTGTGGTGCTCCTTGGAGCCGAACACCACCTGGTCCACTGACTTGCCGGGCTAAGCTGCCAATTATCTAGACCCCAGCTTAGCTAGCTGAGAGGACAGCAGTCCATCGTGAATGGCATAATCAGAGGCCTGAACCTATGGTAAATCACCAACACTGATCTGCAACCCGGCAAACCCAGGCGTGCGAGATGAAGAAGAATTCTTCTCCATAACTCGAGACTGGGCAGTGGTCAGAGCTGAAGACACAATAGTGCCTTGTGGCAGTGAGCGATCTGACTGAGCAGATGCCCGTGGAGCCACCAAAGAACCCAAAAGGGAGGTGGACACCGGGATGGATGATGCGGAAGGTGGTGGGCAAACCTCCGCCCGAGAATCCGAGATACATCGGCCCTAAAGGCCCGCATCCCAGACAAAACCTGCTGGGCATCCACCTCAGCAGCCTCGAAGTCACCCTCATCCTGGAAATCCTCAACCTGAAGATCTGCATCCGACAAACCAGATTGGTCAATATCGGAGCAGCCAGGGGAGAGATGGACAACATCATCATCCAATGCCGAACCCACGACCTCACAGTCCATATCCTTCTTATTGCCTGGACCCGAGGTCCCAACGGGGAGAAACGGGCCAGCAAAAGAGACAGACTCAGGAAAACTCTCCTGAGTAGGCTTCAACAAGTGGCGTTTAGGAGCCGAACTCCTAACCACAGAAGCTGAGGGCTTTGACCTAACGGACGAAGCTCGACCCTTGGACTCGGAGACAAACGGGACTGCACGAGAAGCAGAAGTCCTAAAGGTCCGGCGAACCTTCTAGGACCGGCCGTAACGGCCCCCGAAGCAGCAGTAGGTTGGGGGGAGCCCAACAGCTGACAGGTCTCCGCGAGGGAGAGACCAAACCCCAAGGGTTCCAAGAATGAATAGCCATGGGGTTAAAACCGTATCCCTGAAAATACGGAAATGGTCCCGTTGGTTGGGAGTGACCCCAGAACTGGCCAAACTGGCCTGCCTGAGACTGGGGCTGGCCAACCTGACCAAAGGACGAGGTTGGACCACCACTCCCTCTAAGTGGAAACCTGGACATGTATGGGCTATGCCTATAACTGCCGGGATGCTGCTGAAACCCAAAACCATCCGCAGGCTGGTTTGGGCGGCCCAAGGATGGTTGCCCGCAGGCACCCGTATACCCTAAACCAGGGGGAAAAGGAGGCCGAAAATCTGACCAACAAACCCAGGACCCTGAGGATGACCCCCTGGGAAAACCGAGCCAGCACACTCAGGAGCGGACCTAATAGGACCTGAACCAGGTAACTGGACGGGAGGGAAAGTTGGACCAGAATTGATGCCGGGATTTGAGAGCTGCGCATCACTAATCCCAGTGGAAACGGACAAACCAGAAAGGAAGCCTGTAGTCCCTGAACCCAAACTCGGACGAATAGGTCCGGCATCAAGGCCGCCCCCAACCGCAACACCACCTGGAATGCCGGAGCCGCTGACAACGTCAGAGACCGGCGGCTGGTAGTCTTTACCCGAAGGCAAGCATGGAAGCTTACGAGCATTCCCAGCCAATTCTACCCTAGACCGAGATACGTCAGGGTCAGGCTGCCCCTCCCCTACTCCAGGAACATCCTGGACAGGAGGGACCACCCCTGATCTCGAGAAGAACCTGTAGAGACAGGAACTACCGAGACAGGAACAGAAACAGAAAAAGAAGCCTGCGTCCTTCTCCTCCCTTAAGATGATGACGAATCTCTCTTACGGGAGGACGAAGATCGCCTTGGTGTAATGCCGGCCTTGCCATGAGCCTCAGCAACTGGACAAAGTTCACATGGAGAGGACTCATGACATGGGAGACATAGGGGACATGCGTCATCAGACCCCTGACGCTGACCCGAGCGGGACATACCAGGCATTACAACGACAATTACGTGAACAAGGTAAGATAAATACGTTTAAAACGTAAAATATAAGCAAAACACGCTAAACACGTAAAAACAGTGTTAGGTGACACTAATCTTACCTAAGAAAAACAGCGAACAAAAAACAATCGTAAACAAACCGGAAATAGCGAGACGTCACCAGAAATGACGGATCGCTAGGAACACCGGCAAGCACGTGGAGCAGTCAAAAAACGGCCAAAAAAGGCACAAAAACGAAAGACAGTACAAAAAGATAACAACGCAGGGCAGATGGGTATACACACAACTGAATGTGCAAAAAAATTGACCAAAAACGTCAAATAAACGGACCTAAACAGCGAAAGAAAATTGACACAATTCAATTGCCGTCCGAGCTGTGTAGCGCCATAAAGGAAAGAGGAAGGGAGACCACTCTATGTTACTCTCGTCGAGTACGAGATGAGGTACGGTAAGGAGACGGGATTCTCAAATCTTATGTTTGTTGGGGCTACAAAGATGGGTGTAGGTAGCGTATTTGCATGCTAAAGTTATGGTAACGTATTACGGAAATGAAAATTGATATTTGAGAGCGATTTTATAGAAATATCGCAAGAATGTTGCAAGGATATAACACCAAATTGAATAACCACATTCTGCGATCACTGTCAGGAATTTATTCAGAAAGAGCTTACCCGTTTTAGTTCCACTCCTTCTTCTAAAAAAACTTTTAGTACACGGAGGTCGCGATTGTATACACATTTATTTATTAAATTGTCAGGAATCTGAAAATAATAAAGGACAAGATTACGTGTTGATATTTTTGTTGGATTTATAATAAACATGACTAACTATTTTGAATTTGTTCTTGTACTGCTAAAATGTATCCTTTCAGTAATGACAAATGAGTTCAGCTAAGCGCTAATGTTAATATTTGATAGTGAGTTTATAAGAATATCGGCACCTATAATGAAGGCATATTCACTCTCCAGATACGAAACACCAATTCCAATCGATATTGTACACACGGAGCTTACCTGTTTTAGTTCGTATCCGCATTCTTTCAGAGACTGTATTATCCTTTCGTTGCTAGTTCGTAAGATTTCCATAAGAACATTGTCAGGAAGCTGAAAATACTAAACGACCTAAATATATGTTGACGATTTCAGTTTGTTTCCCTGCCAGACATGATTTAATAGGCTACTATTGCCAAGGAACTTAAGCTGTCATTTGTACAGAAAAAAAGTTACTAATGATTTATCTGTATATCTGGTCAATACTAACCTCAATTTATCGCTCGGCTAGAGAGAATATTGCTTAAGCTCAATCAGTTGAGCGTCAGAAAAGTAATGCAGAAGACTTGAGTTCGATACCTGGGGTTTGCTGTGATTTAAAAAAAGAAGCATCCAAGAATCTGTTACATTGTCGGGATTTATGAATTATACTCCACGGTACGTTCGACGGAATAGTTGTGACCTCTGGAAACAATGTCGAGGAGATCATTCGTACAGGGTGAGTATGTAACCCTGGGACATCTTTGTGCAAAACAATGCTAAAAACCACAGCTTTAATTTCACACCTTGAACATATCATTTGGTATTATTGAAATTATATTGACCAAGAAAAAGACAATAAGCTTACAGTAAGTGTTGCAACACACGTCCCCTGCCGTCAATTACATTTTTTTTCTAATTTATGGCCAGTTATTATTGCTTAGTTATGCTATCATTGTATAAAGTTGGTTCAAAATCCGTTGAGGTTTACTCAAGTTATCGTCTGGAAACGATTTTTTTTTCAAACAATCTATTTTTAGTAACAGTGAGCTTTGTTGTTGACCTTTTGACCCGAAATTCAATCTCAAGCTGTATTTTCTCATATGCTACCATCAATGTTTGATGTTGGTTCAAAAATTGATTTTGGACAGAAGAAAGCCCTATATAGTGGCTGAATTTATATTCCATAGAAATGATTTTTTATTTAAGTTTGAATTTATGTTGGCCTTTTATTTCGGATTATTAATATACTAGCTTTATACCGTTTGTATCTCTCTGGGAACTAATACTTTGTGAGGAAATCTATTTTTAGTAACAGTGAGCTTTGTAGTTGACCTTTTGACCCCAAATTCTATCCCAAGAAGATTGATAAAAATCCGTTAATCTTTTCTCAAGTTATCCGGACGGACGGACGGACAGATATACAGACAGACAGACATAATATTAAAGGGCATTGTTTGGTAATGCTTTCAGATGCTAATTGTGGGAAGATACATGCCACCTTGAGAACGGCTAATCCGACATACCTGCTAGAGTTCATCCTTCCAGTAATGACAACCGAATATAGTTTGAAGCTAATATCGATATATAATAGCGATTTTATAGTAATATTTGCACTTTTAATGAAGAAAAAGTCATTACCCAGGTATTAAGCTTTAGGTTAAGTAACCATCATCTGTGATTGCTATCACGACATTGTACACACAGAGCTTACCTGCTTTAGTTCCGATCGTCCTTCTTTCAAAACCTCTATCATCCGTTTGTCACAAGATCGTAAGATTCGTATAACAACATTATCAGGAAACTGAAAATGATATACAACATGAATATATGTTAATGACTTGGAGTTTTTCCTCAGCGATATATGATCCAAGAGGCTACATTTGCCAATGAACTTAAGTTATCATACGCATATAAAACAAAAACAATCATATCCAGAAGAAACAGAGTCAGTGATTATTTTTTCATAAAAATGTAGGGACTCAGAAATGATACCTTACGGTACCTTCTAAGAAATCGTTGTGATCCCTGGAAACTTGAGGACGAGTTCATTCTTAAACTTCTGCTTTCGCGTTACAATGTTAGAAACGATCGCAAACATGTCAATGGAATGAGTTATTAATTATAATCTTAAAATGAAGCCAGCATGATTTATGAGCAAAGAGAGCTGTATCATTACTGTACGATCGGATGATAATAAAACATTCCTGTGTAAATATGCGAGAGACAATGCTTTGCATCTGCCAGGTAGACTTCCTAAGTATTAGCATTTTCCGGTTCTACTCTTGCCATGAGATGAAACATCTGAAGATATTTTTAAGATGTACCAAAGTCTGTCAGAATTCGGAATGCAAATTGGTAATTATGATAACATTCCAGGGGCTATGGAAGGAACTATGTCCTCATATTGTGATTACAAAACCCTGGAAATACACTACTTCTGTCAGCAGAATCACGAATTTGCTCTACAATTAATAAATAGTTAACCCCTGGTAAAACAGGAAAAAAACTATTATATTGGTATCTTGCAATGTATGTGTCAAAGGATGAAGGAAACCATTACAGCGAACAATGTAGACGCATTCGTAGACCACAAAAGGACAGGATTGCACAAAATAATGTTCTTAATTTGAATTTCAATTCTAAAATTGTATCATCAGTACAATTTATATTTATTGATCAAGAAACAAAAAGATTATGAGGTTATATTACATTGCTTTCAGATGCAAATCATGAGATGATAAATGCCACTTAAAACGGCTAATTTCACATAATGCATTTGTTGAATATGCTGTTGTCCTGCTAGAATTAATCTTCCCAGTAATGATAACTTAGTATAGCTGACAGCTAATATTGATAATTTGATATCGAGTTTATAGCAATATCTGCGCTTATAATGGAGAGAAATTCACTTTGAAAGTATGGGACACCAAGTTCAATAACCATTTTCTGTGATCGCTGTCACGACATTGTGCTCACAGATCTTACCTGGTTTGGTTCCAATCCTCCTGTTACCATCACCTTTAGCATTCTTATATCGCCATTGTCTACGACAAAGTCAAGAATCTGAAAACAGATATACGACATGAATATATATTGGTGATAATTTTTCCTGACAGAGATATGATATAACAGGCTACTGTTACCAAGGGACTTAAGCTGTCATATACATAAGAAGATCACAAGTCATATACATATGTACTGTGGACTGTGATAGTATAATAACACGTATGAAACTTTACTTTAAAGGTTATAAAACATTTTTTTAAATATGCTACTTTTGTGTTGATATGTGTTTGTTGCGATGCACTTTATGATTTCCAACAAAAAAATACAGGTTATTTTTGACGTAATTTCAATAAAATGTGCTTGAACCACAACGACTCTTGCCTAGAACGATCGCATCGCTTATCGCCCCTGATATCACCAGGTGACCGTAGATTCGTGACGTCATCTGAGACAAACAGCTGTGAAAAGAGCCGGGAAATTCAATGGAGCAGTGTTGCGGTATTGACGATTATGAATATTTAAAACAGTCCCGCTACGTGTAGTCTGTGATATTGATATGTTGAAATGTATCCGTATATAATATACAATCTATAACATACCCTGATATAATAAAAACGATCGTTTACTTATTCTATTCGTCATATTCTGAGCTATAAAATTATATGTTCAGTAAGTCAAAAGCCATTTGGCATCGTGTATTCTACGGGTTTGACAACTCAGGTTTGAGGGGGTTGTGCTTGACTTTTGTCTGTAAATTAAAACTCTAAACATAGACTTTGAAGTTTATATCAACAAGAAGAAATAAAAGTTTAAAAGAAAATGGACCCAAACAACAATGATATTACATGCTACACGTACAAACATATAATGCATATTTATAAAAGTAGATCCCGCCACCCTTCATACCCTATCTTAAACTCTATCATACCGCGACAAACGTGCCCCTATCCCACCTTATGTATGTACAAATGTACTACACACCTCTTTATTTCTTATTTGGAGCTTAATCCTTCAGAACACCGCACAGAAAGGGTTAGGCTAATTTATTTTTTTAAAGTTCTGTAATGAGTTTTACGGATTTATACGACAAAATTTCGGGGCTTTCCATGTACGAAAATAGAATAACATGTACAGTAGTAACAATATACGCACAACCGATAAAAAAGACGGGACAAAACACAGCTACTAGACACAATGACCTAATATGGATGACATGTACTCATGAACAAGATACACATGTAATAGTTCAACTAACACTAGGCCATGAAACAACATATTTCTTATAAAACACAAATCATTCACATGACCGCTTCATTATATTATCTAACCGTGCGCAGTTTTGGAAATGACAAAACTGTCGACCGAAGTAAATTTTAAAAGTATACGTACAATCCACAGGGATTTGAGAATTAGTTAGTTTATATCAAAATGGACACACTAGATTGCCTATTGACCATAGGGTCTAGATAAAAAATATTATCTGTAAAATTCGTATTCTACATATACACGAGTTTATGTATAATACAACAGGAAATTAATGAGTACGCAAAGTGGCCAAATTGGTGAGCATTGTGGTGTTTTGGAGGTTTTGAGGACACCTTCGTGAAAAAAATATTACGATTTAGAATGGCTGAGATATGAGTTTCACGATATATTTTGATGATTTTGCAAGCGTCGAAGGCGCCAGATTTTGCTGTTTGGGGGTCCGAGGGTGTACCCCGAGAAGGAAAAGGATATTACCATTTACAATAGCTGAGATTAGTTTTACAATGTGTAATTACCTGCATGTAAAAATGATAATTGTGAATGTCGTCATATCATTATGCAACGCTGCTTGATCTGAACATATCGGCTTCACACCATCGGCACATTGTTGTGTAACACTTGGAAAGACATATACACAAATTAATCTTTTCAGAGACATTTTTTCAAATAGTGGAATCTCTTGATGGACATTTTTAGTCTAGTTCATGCGTTATTGAACTTTTATTATTAAAGGTTCGAACATTACGTGCTTGAACGTTTTCTAAAATGAAGTATGAAAAAAGTGCAGGAGGACCCTTTTTTTCTTTTAAATGTGCATTTTTAGAACATTTCAGTCGACGAAAATGGGGGGCAAAAAGACATGGTGACATGAGGTGGGCGGCAATAATTATCCATTTTCATTACGATCTTTTTTTGCGCATAAAATTACCAGTATTTATATCAAAACTCCCCGGTTAATTTTTATGTGTAAACTATAAATTACATACATGTACAGTCGTATTACTGCAGGATGGACTTACTAGGAAAGTACTACTTATTCATTTGTGAAAAATGACGTTATGTTTAACCCCTCACATGATACTCCACATGATATATGTACTCGACATAGATGACATCATCATTCACATGTAGTGACGTCATTTTATAGGTTGTGACGTCAATAATGTGTCATTATGTAGGGAATATATCACGCTACCCAATAAATCGAAATATAACATATTTTCCTCTGATTGTCTCCGATGACGTCAAAACTCATTGAAACTCAAGGAAGGTAAGTTAAAGAAAAGTATCTGTCGTCAAAAAGACAATATTATGAAGATTGCTTTCATTAATTTTACTATTTAGAGACAAAATATAAGCACATATTGAACTGATATATGTTTAAAGAGGACAAACTAATGTTTCTAGAGTATTATCTCATTTTCCATATCCCTTCTGTTTTTATTCCCTTTAGCCTGTAGCATTTCATTTACATACCGGTAACATTAACAAAATATGCATGATCCAGATTAGACTTTTAGTTGTGGGGCCCGTTAATTGCGATAATGATTATAATTTCGGTATACTTTAAATTTTGATGATCAACGCAACTATGTTAATTAATTGAAACACTTAATGAAAGTAACTCATATATATAGATGTGAACTAAATCATATAAAATATTCACTGTAATACTATACTAATGGTTGTATGTAAGAATGAAACTGTAAAGCATGTACAATTTTATTTACATAACAGTATATTTTTTTTTGAAACGCAAACCTTATTAAACAGACGAACATGCTTCTACAGAATAATGTTCATAGCACATGCACACCTTATATATTTTACATATAAAATGAGATTTTTTGTTTCAATGCAATTATATTGATATAAAAAATTGATTTTGATCATCTTATATTGACAGGTAATGCGATACCAGATGTGAATTAAGGGAGACTGACTGCCACCTTCAGAACGACTAATGCCACACAGGAAGCATTGCCCCGGTACCAGTATTGCTTTCCTCGTTCAGATGGCAAGTGCGAAGTATTTTGATTTAAATCTTTAGTTAAGTTGATGAAATACCAAAACAAATATAAAAAAAACCTTTTTACATGTTATAGTGAAGGTGATCCTTATGCATCTTTGATCTTCATAAGAGGGTTGTGATAATTTGAAGTAGTTCACCCTCTTTTAGTAATAAGACCAATTGAATAGATAATACTACTACTACTAGGAAAACACTTCTCTGGGAGAGAAAATGTCATGGAATTTCTTAATGCAAAAAGACGCATGCTCCGTCAGATCATATTTAACGCTATCGATGCCACGCCGTTCGCTAGCTTTAACACTTCCTGCCGTGCTTTATCTTGTGATTTGTAGAAGGAAGAACAGGCACAAAGATGCCCATGTCGAGTGTCCAGAACATGAATCATCGAACACTGGTCTGGTGTGAACAAACATGGCTGTACCGACAAGACCAAATAAGCATGTACCAGAAACTGAATGCTTGGAGGCGTATTTATCACTATGCACGAGCAAAACTGAACTGCTTATTAGTATAATAAATGCAATATTTCATGTATACCCATGCATTGTTCCAACAGCTGCTACAACAAGCAAATGCACTGTGCAAAATACTAGCATTAATTTAATGCTTTATCTCGTTTTCATAAGAGTCTTCCATTTTTCTATTATTACCCGGGGTTAATCAATGGGCATGCCAGGTTTAGGGGGTGTGTGGTAATGGGATTACATTACTTGGAAAAAGCTTTCCAACTACGGTTAGTTCCTGACCGCGCTGCAAAGGGATTCATATTGTTTTTTTTTTCTTTTATGATAAAGTGGACAAATACATAAGTAATTGTTTAAATGTTGATTAATTTTGCTTTGATGCCTATGTCGTACTTAAACCGTAAATAGATAGCAATTTAGTAATTTTGAAGTATTTATAAGGAGTGTCAACATTGATATGATAGCAAAGGATCTTTTCTATTGCAGTTTCAGTTATCTGTCTCGAGAATAGGTCCTACTGACGAACAAACATTTACATTTCCGTGTATTCCTTGCTATATAACCTTACCAACTGGGAAATTGTTTACATTTGTGTAAACGCAGTCGGTTCTCGCTCAAGAATACATACACTGGAACACTGACTTCTGCAAGTAGTGTTAATGCGCATAATATTTGACCTATACTGTTTCTGTATTTTTAATTCTTAAATTAAACAATGTGAATGCAATGAGTATCTTAAATCACATTTCAGATAATAAAATATTTGAGAAATATTGCATTAATACAATGAAAATGATAGTGTTGTTGCGGAACTATGTTTTGTGTACTTTCTGAACTTCACAACATTTCCCGCCAAATTGGAGTCAGCTGTTCCGGGATTCCATCAATTGATCAGCTGTTACATCAATCGTATACCGTTCAAAACATTACATTTAAAAGAAAAAAATGTAAATATAAAGAATTATTTTTGTTTTGTTTTTGTTTACTGGTGTGTAAACTGCATTTGTTGGACTGATATTTCAACATAACGCGCTAACGCGCAACATTTAAAATAATTGTACAAAAATGCAGTTTACACATCAGTAAACAACAAAAAATGAAAATCATTCCTTAAGTATTTGCAGCACATTGCCTGCCGTATGACGAGAATCAAAGTTTATTTGAATTTCTACCTCAACGGTGTTATTCAACTCTCAGGACATTGAATAAACGATGCAGCTATTGATTAATAATTTGTTTATACCACACGTGGAATAAACTCTGTATGCATTCCATTCTGATTGGCTAACACGGTGAACTTTGACCGATCTACTTATTTCTCAGTGTCATGTCATCATTGTCAGCGTCATCAATATAGGCCATGGGCTAGGAGGGTCCCACATGCACCCCCTCCCAAACCTCCGAACCAATATTTTTCTGAACCCTTATGACCCACTGATCACAAATCCAAATGTTAACATTGCATAAGTTGGGATGAACTTCCGGTTATGACGTCATCAAGATGGCCGCCATCTCGAATTTCACTAAAAATTGAAAAATAGTCATAACATTAACATTTTTCAACCGAAGTAGACAAATGAGGTATCAAAATGACCACAATAGAACAACAAATACATATCAGGACCAAAAAATCCAATATATGTAGTGATTTCTACGCAGGAAATGAAAAAATCGGATTTTAAGCTCAAAAATGGTGATTTTTCAGCAAATTTTTCATATTTTGTTTGACGCAGCAAAAATGTTTCCCAACAACAATCTATTATTTCTAATAAGTTTTTTGACCACTTATCAATCAGTTTAAACAACAACAACAACAAAAACCAATGTTAACATTGTATAGGTTCCGGTTATGACGTCATCAAGATGGCCACCATCTCGAATTTCACTAAAAAATGAAGAATAGTCATAACACTGATATTTTTCAACTAAAGTGGACAAATGTGGTATCACAATGACCACAATAGAACGACAAATACATATCAGGACCAAATAATCCAATATGTGTAGTGATTTGTACGGAAGAAATAAAAAAATAAGCTTTTAAGCTCAAAAATGGTGATTTTTCAGCAAATTTTACATACTTGGCTTGACGCAGCAGAAATGTTTTCCAATAACAAATTATTACTCGTAATCAGTTATTTAAATTCCTATCAATCAGTAAAAACAAAAACAACAACAAAAATATATAGAAATGCAAAAAAAGAATTATTGTTATATCCTCAATTTTGTAGATTAGCAGCGTCTCAAAAATAACACAACACCTACTGATTGCGTAACAAATGTAACCTAAGCTAAGCCCGTGTTTCCTTTAATATCATTAACAGTTCCCAAAGCGTTTGTGTCTTTGAAAATGAGCACATTCATTGTTTATTTCCTATGCATAGCATAAGCAAAATGTCAGATGGTTACTACAATGTCACTAATATGTCTTTCACTGGTTCTCAATGATAACCATTATCATTGTGCGTGATTTCTCGCCTCACTGACCTATCCACTGAAGAGACTCGGCATATCTGGTAGCTGGTACATGCAGTCCGAATCAGAGTACTCGAGATATCGGTATCCAATTCGTCGAAAGCCAGATCGACGTCTTCGATGTCGATGAGCTCATGTGACACTGCATTACCAGTGTTGTTCTAGCCTTTTATGACCCATCCATGACCAGAGTTCATATCAGGCACAACAGGTTCAGGGATGTGGGATCTCTTTCAGATTCTAACATATCGTACGTATATGCTGTTTCAGACGTCTCCGGCATAATGGAAATTACACCAGATGCACATTCTTCCAATGGTGGAATTGGTTCTCCTTAGCACATAACTCCATAATTCGTATGAAGTACTATTCATCAATCTTGTGGACCCTCGTGCAACCATAAATGGCACAGGTGATATCATCGAGGTCATTAATGAGGGCATAAATGTTAAATGTTTTTCATTGGTCTGACTTTCCCCACTCCCTTGAAGGTGCTGGTTGTGTCACATCTGGTGTATGCGCAAAGAGACCATAGAAGGCTTTCCAGTAAAAAGTTCTATAAAGTGCTTTCC
>SAYR01013873.1:0-11884 GCA_004382745.1 Argopecten irradians irradians
AATATATAGGCCTACACCAAGTATATAGGCCGTACATCTAAGGTGAAATAAATTCCTGCTACATATCGAATATGTAGGCCTACATCAAAAGGTCATATAGGCCTACAATCAGCGTGAATAATGGTCTGTACATACGAATATATAGGCCTACATCCAAGTGAAAATAAGTCCTTTTTTATACATATCGGAACATAAAGGCCTACATCCAAGGTGAAATAAAGTTCTGTACATATCGAATATATTTAGGTCTACATCCAAGGTGAAAAAAGTTCTGTACATATCGAATTATATAGCCCTACATCCAAGTTGAAATAAATTCTGTACATTATCGAATATATAGGCGCCCCCGCCCCCCCCCCCCCCCATTACATCTAAGCGTGAAATCCAAGTTCGTACATATCGAATAAAAGGCCTACATCCAAGTGAAAATAAAGTTCTATACATATACGAATGTATAGCTACATCTAAGGTGAAATAAAATAGTACATATCGAATATACCAGCCTACATCCAAGGTGAAATAAAGTTCTTGTACATATAGAATTATTAGGCATACATCAAAGGTTGATTGGCCTACATCCGAAGGTGAAATAAATTCTTACATAATGAATATATAGGCACTACAACCAAGGTGAAATTTAAAAGTTCTGTACACATCGAATATATAGGCATACATCCAAGGTGAACTAAAGTTCTGTACATATCGGATATATACTAGGCCACATTTTAAGGTTTGAAATAAATTATGACCATATCAGAATATATAGGCTACATTCAAGGGTGAAATAAAGTTATTTACATATCGAATAATATAGGCCTACATCCAATGCTGAAATAAAGTTCTGTACATATTGAATATATAGGCCTACATCCAAGCGTAAATAAAAGATCTTATCATATCGCAAATAAAGGTCTACATCCAAGTTTAAATAAGCTATGTACATATTCGAATAATATAGGCCTACATCCAAGGTGAAATAAAGTCTGCTACATTATCGAATATATAGGCCACATCCAAGGTGAAAATAAGTTCTGTACATATGCGAATATAAAGCCTACATCCCAAGGTAAATAAAGTTCTGTACATATTCGAATATATAGCCTACATCCAAGTGAAATAAAGTTATGTACATATCGAATATATAGGCCTACATCCAATGTGAAATAAAGTTCTGTACATATCTAAATATAGGCAAACATTCACAAGGTTTATATAGCCTACATCCAAGGAGAAAAATAAAGTTCATGTACATATCGAATTATATAGGCCTTATATAACCTTGGCATGTTGGCCTATATATACGATATGTACAGAACTTTATTCAGCATTGGATGGAGGCTATATATTCGATATGTAAACATAAACTTTTATTTAACTTTTACCTTTATGTAGAACTTTACTGGTAAGCCTATATATTCTATATGTACAGAACTTTATTTTCTCCTTGGATGTAGGATTCCTAGGCCTTTATATTCGATAGCTACAGAATATTTCACCTTGGAGTAGGCCTATATACTCATATGTACCAGAACCTTTACTTCACCTGAATGTGGCCTAATATATTCAGAAAATATATCACGGATTAGCCCGTATATCGATTTCAAAACTTATTTTTGATGCTATACCTTGCGATTTCGCAAATAATGATATACAGAACTTTATTTCACCTTGGTATGTAGGCCCTAATATATTCGATATTACAGAACTTTTTTCACCATTGATGTACAGCCTATATATTCGATATTGTAAATAACTTTATTCAACCTTGAATGTAGGCCATATATTCGTATGGTACCATAACTTTATTTCACTTAAATGGGCCTATATATCGATATGACAGGAACTTTAGTTCACCTTGGATGTATGCCTATATATTCGATTTACAAACTTATTTTTCACCTTGGTTGTAGGCCTAATATCGATAGGATGTACAGAACTTTATTTCACCTTGATGTAGGCCAATACAACCCTTGATGTATGCCCTATACATTCTATATGACAGAAACTTATTTCAAACCTTGATTAGCCTATATATCGATATGTACAGAATTTTATTCACCTTAGATGTAGCCTATGCATTCGATACGTATAGAACTTTATTCAACTTGGATGTAGCCTTTATATTCGATTATGTACCGGAACTTATTCACCTTAGATGTTACCCTATATATTCGATAGTGTTACAGAACTTATTTCATACTTGGATGTAGGCCTATATATTCGCATATGTACAGAACTTTTATTCACCTTGGATTAGACCTATATTTCGATTAGTTACAGAACTTTATTTCCACTTTTGGTAGGCCTTTATGTTCGAATATGTACAGAACCTTATTCACCTTGGATGTAGGCCTATATATTCGATATGTACAGACTTTATTTCACCTTGATTGCAGGCTATATTGACCTTGCTGTAGGCCCACACCCCCACCCCCCCCTCCCCACCCCATCTATTCGATATATACAGAAACTTATTTCACCTTGATGTAGCCCTACATAAACCTTGGATGTAGCCTATATATTCGATATTAACATAACTTTACTTTCACATTTGGATGGTAGGCCTATGTTAATCATGTTAGAACTTCTATTTCACCCTGGATGTAGCCTATATATTCGATATGTTCAGAACTTTATTTCACCTTGTGATAGTATCTATATATTCGATTATTACAGAACTATCACTTCGATGTTAGCTTATAACCTTGGGATGTAGCCTATATTATATTAAATTAATGTTAATATTCCTTGAGAGCCAACTCTATGTTATTCACTGTAGTGGCCCTATATATCGAGATCGGTATACAATGTAGCATTCGATGGTACAGAACTTTATTTCCACCTTGGATGTAGGCCTATATTATTCGATATATACAGAACTTACTTCACCTTGGATGAGCCATATAATTCGCATATGACATAAACTTTATTTCAACTTGGATGAAGGCCTTATATATCGATATGTACAGGAACGATTTATGTACCTCTTGGATGTAGGCCTTTATATTCGATAATGTACAAACTTTATTTCAACTTGGATGTAGCTATTATATTCGATATGTACAGATAACTTATTGTGCTATAACCTTGGCATGTAGGCTTATATTCATTGTACAAGAACTTTATTTCACCTTGCATGTAGCCTATCTATTCGACTTATACCTTGAGTAGGCAATCTATATTACTAAACTTATCACATTGGATGTAGGGCCTATATATTAGATATACATAACTTTATTTCACCCTGATGTAGGCCTATATATTTCGGTATATGTACAGAACTTTTATTTCACCTTGCGATGTAGCCTATATATCGATATATACAGAAATTCATTTCACCTTGGATGTAGCCTATATATATTTCGATATGCTCAGAACTTTTATTTCACCTTGGATGTAGGCCTATTATAATTCGATATGTACAGAACTTACTTCAACTTGGATGTAGCGCCTATACCATCATATGTCAAAACTTATTACCCTATGTAGCATTGATATACAGAACTGTATATTCACCCTTGGATGTAGGCCATTATATTCGATATATCATAACTTGATTTCACCTCAGATGAAGCCTATATATCGATACTGTACAGACTTATTCCTTGATTAGCCTATATACACCTTGGATTGTTGCCATATATTCGATGTACAGTATCAACTTTATTTTCACATTGGATGTAGGGCCTATATATTCCATAGTACATAACTTGATTTCACCTATGGATGTACGTCCGCTTATACGTATCGACTATTCACCTAATGACGCCATATATATATGTACAGAACTTTGATTCAACCTTGGAGAAGGCCTATATATTCGATATGTACAGAACTTTATTTTCACCTTGGATTGTAGACGCATTATAATCGATATGTACAGAACTTTATTTCACCTGGATGTAGGCCTTTATTCGAATGTACAGAACTTTATTTTCACCTGGATGCTAGGCCTATATATTCGATAATGTACATACCTTTATTGTAAACTACCTGTCATGCCTATAGACTTGTGGTACATATTCGATAATGTACAGAATCTTATTCACTTGGTTACCACACTTGGATGTAGGTATAATTCCATGTACATACTTTATTCCATGGAGTACTATGATCATGTTCGGAACTTTATTTCACCTTGGATTAGCCAATATATTCGATAGTTACAGAACTTTAGTCACCCGTTGTAGGCTATCTTATTCGTGGTGACAGAAACCTTCCTCTTCACCTTGGTTGTATGCCATATATATTCGATATGCTCCAGAACTTTATTTCACCTTGGGATGCAATACCTTAGAGCACATCTATATGTCGATACTATTATTTCACCTGGATTGTTAGGCCTGTATACTCGAATGTACATAGCTTATTTCACACTTAGATGTAGGCCATATACATTCGATGTGTATAGAACTTTATTTCACCTGGATGTAGGCCTTTACCTTCGAATACGTACAACTTTATTTCACCTTAGTGTAGCCATTATCGATATGTACTGACTATTCACTGAATAAGCCTACTATTCGTTTACAGAACTTTATTTCACCTTGGATGTAGCTAACTTGAGCCTATATATTCGATATGTACAGAACTTATTTTCAACTTGGATGTAGAACCTATATATCTAATGTACAAACATTATTTCACCTTGGATGTATCGCCTTTATATTCGATACTACAGAACTTTATTTCACCTGGATTGTAGGCCTATATATTCGATATGTACAGACCTTTATTTCACTTGATTGCTAGGGCTATATAACCTTTGATGTAGGTCCTACATATTCGATATGTTACATAATTTATTTCACCTTAGATGATGGCCTAATTAACCTTCCGATTGGCTATATACATGATAGAATTTTATTCACATTGATGTTACCTATTATTCGATGTGTACAGGACAACTTTATTTCACCCTGATGTAAGCCTAATATTCGATGTGTTCAGAACTTATTTCACCTTGGATGTAGGCTAATATTCCATATGCACAGAACTTTCATTTCACCCTTGGAGTAGGCCTATATATTTCGATATGTCTTGATACAGAACTTTATTTCACCTTTGGATGTAGGCCTATATGTTCGATAAGTACATTAACTTTATTCACCTGGATTAGCCTAATGAATGCACAGAGCTCTTCGCTATATATTCGTATGTTACATAACTTTATTCACCTTGGCATGTAGCCTATATCTTACGTATGTACAAACAAACTTATTTCACCTTGGATGAAGGCCTAATTATATCGATATATGTACAGAACTTGATTTCACCGCAGATGGTACGGCCTATGATATTCGATATGTACGAACCTTTATTTTGATTTCTTTAACTTGGATGTAGGGCCTATATATTCGAATGTACGAAATTTATTTCACCTTGGATGTAGCCGTAATATCGATATGTACAGAATTTATTTCACCTTGGATGTAGGCCTTTTTTATGTTCGATATGTACAGAAACTTATTTCACCTGATGTAGGCCTATATATCGATATGTACAGAGCTTTATTTCCACTTGGATTTAGGCCTAATATAACCTTTGATGTAGGCCTTAATTAGCGATATGTTACAGAATTTTATTTCACCTTGGATGTTAGTTACTGGATGATGCCTTAAATTCGCATATTTACATAACTTTATTTCACCCTTGGATGTTAGGCCTATGTATATTCGATTTAACAGAACTTTTATTTACTCATGGACTATAGCCGCCTATATATTCGGATGTCAAACTTTATTCACCTGGATGTAGGTTTATTCGAGTATAGAGAACCATTCCAAATCACCTTGATGTAGATTAATAAACTTCGATTTTCAAGCTACTTATTCACCTTGATGTAACATATGACTTATCGAATATACATATATTGGATGTACAGCATAATTGATATGTGCAGCTTATACTCACTTCGCATGTAGAGCTATATATTACGGATAATGTTACATAACTTTTTAATTCACGCACTATGGAATGAGGTCCATTATTATTTCAGATTATGTACAGAACTTTATCTTCCTTGGATGTAGGCCCACCTTATTAGCTATCTATATAGTGCATAATATACTCACCTGGATGATAGGCCTATATATATCAGATGTACAGATATAAACTTATTTCACCTTAAGGGATATGATAAAGACACTGTATATATTCTCGATATATACTAGAACTACTTTCTACCTTAGAATGTACCTTTCGATGTGTAGACTATTCGTGATCTCTGGATGAGCCTAACATTCGATATGTACAGAAGCAACTTATATTTTCACCATTGGAAGCTGAAGGAGCTCTAATATATACTCTCGGTAGTAAAATGTATTTACTGGAGTTGAATGCCTATATATTAGATACTTTGACATAACTTCTTAATGTCACCTATTAGGCTACCCAATAACTATGTAGGAGCCTTGATATTAGTTCGATGTACATGTATAAATATAGCACTATTATTTCATCTTGAGTAGGCCTATATATCGTATATACAGAACTTGATTTCACAGCTTAGCATGTAAACGCACTACAAATTCATCTGACATAATTTAGTTCCTATGACTGGCCCATATGACGATGTACATTGTACTATAGATACTTCATATTTCCGTAGTGCGCTTGCGATATAAGGCCTGAAATATCATTCGAATGATACAGAACTTGATCTCACATTGATGCACGCCTGTGATTTATCTCGAGTATCTAATCAGAAAGATACTTTATTTTCAACTTCGGCAATCAGCCTAGTAGTATCGATATGTAATTAACCCAAACTTTTTCACCTGGAGATAAGGACCTATATATGATTACAGGAACTTATTCATTGGTAAGGCCCAATACTTGTATCCATCACTGCAGATAATCGTACATAACTTTATTTCGACATTGGAAGTAGGGCACATGATCCATATTCGATGATATACAGAACCTATTCATGGTAGCAGAGATCCTTTGATGGCTAATAACTAGTCTCCATTATTCGAATGTACAGAACTTTATTTCACCTTGGCGATTAGGTATCATATAACGATGGTAGCCTATAATTCGGCTCAATATAGCAAACTTTATTTCACTGGAGAGTAAGGCCCTATGATTGCATTAACGATTTACTGCAGAACTTTTAATTATACGTAGTACCTTATATCGAATAACCTTGTTCTATGAACTTTATTCAGAGTTACTGTTAGCTCATAATATTCATATGCTTATCACCTTTGTATGTTATGCCTAATATATATATTGCGATATGTATACAGAGCACTTATGCAACTTGATGTTTAGGCATAGTTCATATATAAGAATGTACTAATTTTATTACTATCCTCTGAAGATGTAGCCATTATATACTATCGATATGTAACAATAAGACTTTACCTTCATCTTTGATGTGCTTATACGATGTCGAATATTCATTATTGTAGCCTATACCTTCTGATAATGTACAAAACTTACATTACAACTGGATGTAAACGCCTTTAATCTCATAGATGTACATAACTTATTCACCTACATGAAGCGAATGCATGCAGTATTTACGAAACATAAGTGTTGATGTCAATCAGCTTGGATTTAGGCGCACTAATATAAACTGATCTAGCCATATATCGAACTGTGACAAGAATCTTTATTTCAACTTGGATGTTAGCCGGCCTATGTCGAGTACAACTCACTGCAGTCCACAGCGCAATTATATTAGATAATTACAGAACCGTTTATTTCACCTTGGACTGTAAAGGCCTTTATATTCGATATGTACAGAATTTTATTTCACCTTGGATGTTAGCCCTATATATGTAGATATGTGACAGTATTCACTCTTGTACCTAATTTTCCAACATTTTCAGACCTTCTTGAGTAGCCTATATTATTCGAATGTTACAGAACTTTATTTCCACCGTGATGTAAGCCCATATATTCGATATTTCAGAACTTTATTTCACCTTGGAGTGAGGTCTATACCTTCGATATGTACAGAACCTTCATTTCACCTTGGTGTAGGCCTATATATATCGATATGTACAGAACTGTAATATTTCACACTTGGATGTAGGCCTATACGTTCATTGATCTATTACTCGAGTGAAGGCCAATCAGCATATTACTTATCCTTTACTAACTTGGATGATAGGCCTAATATTCGATATGTACAGAGCCTTTACTTCACCTTGGATGTAGGCCTATATATTCGATATTACAGAACTTATTTCTCCTTGTAGGCCTAGTAACTGTGAGGACCTATATATTCATATGTTACAAAACTTTACTTCACCTTGGGATGTAGCCTATATATTCGATATGTACAGAACTTTATTCACATTGGATGAAGGCCTATGATATCTATGCTTATTTCAAGATAGCCTGATTATCTCTGATGTGTCAAACTTTATTAACTTGGATGAGGACCTATAGATTCGATGTGTACAGAACTTTATTTCAACTTGGAGTAGGCCCTATATAGTCGATATGAACAGAACTTTTATTTCAACCTTGGATGTAGGCCTTTATATCGATAGTACAGAACTTATTTCACCTTGGATGTAGCCATTATATTCGATAGTACAGAACCTTTATTTCACCTTGGATGTAGCCTATATAACCTTGGATGTAGGCCTATATATATTAGATATGTACATAATGTGTATTTCACCCTTGATTAGCCTATATTATTCGATGTACATTGATACAGAACTTTATTTCACCATTGGATGAGAGGCTATATATTCGATATATACAGCTACACCTTGGGTTAAGCTTATCGGTTAAACTTTATTCCCTTGGATGTAGGCCTATACCTTCGAAAATTGCTACAACAACTGTTACTTCACCTTGGAATGTAAGGCTATATCATTCGATATGTTACAAAACTATATTTCAATTGGATGTAGGCCTATATATTCGATATGTACATAAACTTTAATTTCACCTCGGTATGGAAGCCTATATATTTCGAATGTACATAACTTAATGTCACCTTGGATGTAGGCCTATGTAACCTTGATGTAGGCCTATAATATTCGACTGTACAATTGGTATACCAGAACTTTATTTTCACCTGGATGTAAGGCCCATTATAATTTCGATTTATACAGAACTGTATTCACCTTAGATGTACGCCTATATATTCGATATGTACATAAATTTTAATTTCACCTTGATGTAGGCTATATATTCGATGATCAACATTTGTATACAGAACTTTATTTCACCTTCGATGAAGGCCTATATATTCGATTAATAACAGAACTTGATTTCACCTTAATGTACGCCTATATAATTCCGATATGACAGAAACTTTATTTCAACTGGATGTAGGCCTACTATATTCGATATGTACAGAACTTTTTTTCACCTTGGATGTAACCTATATATTCGATATGTACAGAACTTTATTTCACCTTGGAGATGTTAGGCCTTTATGTTCGATATGTACAGAACTTTATTTCCACCTTGGATGTAGGCCTATTATATTCGATATGGACAGACCTTTATTTCACTTTAGATTGTAGGCCTATATAACCTTTGATGTAGCGCACATATTCGATATGCACAGAACTTTATTTCACCTTGGATGTAGGCCATATATAACCTTGTATGTAGCCTATATATTCGATATGTACATAGCTTTATTTCACATTTGGATGTATGCCATGTATGTCGCCAATGTGTACGGGAACTTTATTCACCCTGGATGTATAGCCTAATATAATTCGATATATATTCAGAACTGGTGTATCTTCACATTGAGTGTCCACCCACATAAGTCGATTTTCGATATGTACAGAACTTCATTTCACCTTGATCGTAGGGCCTATATATATTCGATATGTCCAGACTTTATTTCACCTTTGGATGTTAGGCCTCATATGTTCGAATATGTACATTAATTTATTTCACCTCTGCGATTGTAGGCCATATATTCGATATGTACAGAGCCTTACTCACTTTGATGTAGGCCTTATATTCGATTGTACAGAAACTTATATTTCACCTTGGATGTATGCCTATACCTTCGATATGTACAAAACTTTACATTCACCATTGGATGTAGGCCTTATATATTTCGATATTGTACATAAACTTTGATTTCCCTCGGGATGGAAGCTATGATATTCGTATATGTACAGAACTTGATTTCTCCTTGGATTAGCCTATATATTAAACTTGATGGACCTATATATCGATGTGCTACAGAACTTTATTTTCGAACTTGAGATGTAGGCCATATATAGTCGATATGTACAGAACTTTATTTCACCTTGGATGTAGGCCTTTATATTCGATATGTACAGAACTTTATTTCACCTGGCATTGTAGGCCTATATAATTCGATATTACAGAACTCTTCATTTCCACTTTGGATGTAGGGCCTATATAACCTTGGATGTAGGCCTATATATTAGATATGTACATAATTTTATTTCACCTTGGATGTAGGCCAATATATTCGATGTACATTGTATACAGAACTTTATTTCACCTTGGATGTAGGCCTATATATTCGATATATACAGAACTTTACTTCACCTTGGATGTAAGCCTATATATTCGATGTGTACAGAACTTTATTTCACCTTGGATGTAGGCCTATACCTTCGATATGTACAAAACTTTACTTCACCTTGGATGTAGGACTATATATTCGATATGTACAGAACTTTATTTCAACTTAGATGTAGGCCTATATATTCGATATGTACCTAACTTTATTTCACCTCGGATGAAGGCCTATATATTCGATATGTACATAACTTTATTTCTCCTTGGATGTAGGCCTATATAACCTTGGATGTAGGCCTATATATTCGATGTGTACAGAACTTTATTTCACCTTGGATGTAGGCCTGTATATTCGATATGTACAGAACTTTATTTCACCTTGGATGTAGGCCTATATATTCGATATGTACAGAACTTTATGTCACCTTGGATGTAGGCCTATATAACCTTGGATGTAGGCCTATATATTAGATATGTACAAAATTTTATTTCACCTTGGATGTAGGCCTATATATTCGATGTACATTGTATACAGAACTTTATTTCACCTTGGATGTAGGCCTATATATTCGATATATACAGAACTTTACTTCACCTTGGATGTAGGACTATATATTCGATATGTACAGAACTTTATTTCTCCTTGGATGTAGGCCTATATATTCGATATGTACATAACTTTATTTAACCTTCGATGTAGACCTTTATATTCGATATGAACAGACCTTTATTTCACCTTGGATGAAGGCCTATATATTCTATATGTACAGATCTTTATTTCTCCTTGGATGTAGGCCTATATATCCTTGGATGTAGGCCTATATATTCAATATGTACATAACTTTATTTCACCTTGGATGTAGGCCTATATATTCGATATATACAGAATTTTACTTCACCTTGGATGTAGGCCTATATATTCGATGTTTACAGAACTTTATTTCACCTTGGATGTAGGCCTATACCTTCGATATGTACAAAACTTTACTTCACCTTGGATGTAGGCCTATATATTCGATATGTACAAAACTATATTTCACCTTGGATGTAGGCCTATATATTCGATATGTACATAACTTTATTTCACCTCGGATGAAGGCCTATATATTCGAATGTACATAACTTTATTTCTCCTTGGATGTAGGCTTATATAACCTTGGATGTAGGCCTATATATTCGATATGTACATAACTTTATTTCACCTTTGATGTAGACCTAAATATTCGATATGTACAGAACTTTATTTCACACTGGATGTAGGCCTATATATTCGATATGTACATAACTTTATTTCACCTCGGATGAAGGCCTATATATTCGATATGTACATAACTTTATTTCTCCTTGGATGTAGGCCTATATAACCTTGGATGTAGGCCTGTATATTCGA